>JAOXJP010284203.1:0-19271 GCA_025762735.1 Platanus orientalis | reverse complement strand
GGGAAACCTAATCTTCACAATTTTTAAGCATATATTAAATAATTTCATAAGGTTTTATAAGCAATTTATACACAACAAAATGTTAGTATCATTACATGGAGATCAACATGCTTCATATTTAACCCATATATTAAAGAGATGTTCATCACCAATTCAAATAATCATAATAGTCAAGGCAATTAAGAAAATCAACTGTCACTATTCTTCATGAAAACTATAGAGTTATAGAATCATAGATCACAAGCATTCACAATACATGAGAATTATCCTTTAAAAAGAAAACACACACACACACATATAGCTTGCAAATTTACTTTTCCTTAGTATAAATTATAGATTTTTAAGATCTTAGTATAAAATGACAAAATCTCATCACAAATCACCACAATGGCCGGGTTTCTAGGAATCTAATAAAGGAATTCATAAACATGATAGAAAACAACCAAAGAGTTAAGATTTTACCATTACAAAACTTCTAGGAACCTAAAAAACAACAAAAAATAGAGTAATTTTTGTATAACTACTTACCCAAGCTTTTTTTTCCTACTTTTCAAAAAGATCTTGGAGAAGAACCTCCTTATCCTTCTCTTTATTCTCTGTAAAATGATGTAGAACTAATGTAAATTAGATTAAATATGAAGATATAAGAAGAAAATAAGCTAACCTTGAATATTTTAAGAGTTGGGAATAAAGTTTACCCAATTGGGGAAGAACCTCATTCTCTTAGCTCAAGAGCTTCTCTAATCTTTCTAAATCTTTTATTTTTTGTTCTAATGAAGAAAAATGACCTAAATGATATTTAAATAGGGTTAGAGTTACCCTAGATGAGTTTCTACATGTGTGGGGGTCAAATAGGAGCCAGTCACATAATAAAAGTGACAAAAATTGATCGATCATGGGGTTTGTGATTGATCACGGATCGTGCCCGATCATGGATTTGTTACTTGACACTGTTTATGATTGATTATGGGCACCACTCGAAAGGTGTGCCCCTTCGGCGTGATCAATCATGTCATGAATCACGAATGCTGATTTTTCTGTTTTAACACTCTTCAATAAAACATGCATAACTTTTTCTAGGAAACTCTTTTTTGCAAACTGTTTGTTGGGTTGGAAGATAGGCCCAAAAACTTTTCCAAGACGGTATGAATTATACTTTAGTTCACTCGGAATTGGTATCAATGGGTGTAAGAAGTTACCTCAAATGCACAATTAGGATAACTTTCAAATTTGACAAGTTTGAGGCCCAACTTGGGTCTTACACTTCTAGCTTGATCCAAATGTTCCTAAACCACTCTAAGGTCTATATAAAGTATGTGAAATGATAATTTTACCCTTATATATCAAAATTACAATTTTACCCTTCAAGTGAGAAGCGGGGTATTACAATATATATCACCAACCATTAATAAAAAAACCTCTGTTTATATTCAGTAAGCATTGTTTTGCTTAATTAGACCTTATGAAAAAAAGATTATTACAGTAGAATACAAGTTGGAAATATTTTTTTATTTTACTATGTAATCATTTTTTTCAATGCTAATTTTGTTGTGATTAATTTATGAGATTAGAAAGGAAATGAGTTGGTATATATATAAATCTAAATAGTGTTTGAGAAAATTTACTTGCATTTCTTGTTTATTCTTATTACAAAAAAATTGTTGTTTTCATTAAATCCTAGTTCATAAGCGTTTTAGTAGGTAAATATGTCACAGGGAAATGTTTTCTAGATTGATTTTTTTTATTGTTGTACTTTTTCTATAAATCTATTATATGTGTCTTATTGTAACCTAATATAATTCAATTGATAAATGTTAGTGTTGGTTAATTTGTGTGTATGCGTGTTTTGTTATATAGGTTCTGAATCTTGTGAATAAAGTTACAATACTAATGAAATAGGAAAAGACTAAATCATAATTAACATTCTTATGTCAAGTACCTAGTGTAAGGAAAAAAAAAAACATTTTCATGCTACGTTAATTTTAAAGTTGAAGTATGATTATCCAGAATTTGGTCAATTGTTAATATATTGTTATATTTTAAAATAACTAAAAAGTTACAAGGATTAGAATTAGTGTATAATCATTTTTTAATTTTTTAAATTTAAAAAATGAATATTATCTCATTGATCATATATATAACAAATTTATGAACTAATAAAATAGATTTTAAATCTTAAGAATAACAACAAAAATAAATTTAAGAGACAAATTCTTAACCAAGTAATAATAGATCGTTGAACATATGAATCATGAAGTTGTGATAAATTAAAACATATTTATATGCTTACAAATAATAATTAAAAATAAATTAAAATAAACTTATATTTAAAAGGAAAATAAGTTAGCAAAATTTAAAACATATATCATTAAGCTAAAACAATAATGAAAAAAAGAAATAAAATTAAATATTAATTCAAATGAAATATTAACAAAAATAGAATAAAAAACCTAACTTATCGTTTTGAATGACAATAGCTTATGATGAATGATGAGAGTTTTTTCCATTTACAGAACAATATCTTAACTCTGATCATATTTGGCTTCAGGTATTAGTTCTCTTGATGTTTGTGCAATTGTCATTGTACATTTGAAAAAACTGAATTCCTCCCTTTAATGTTACGGGTGTGGTAATCTACATTGATTATGATATTTAGATTGATGCATTTAGGGTTGCAATTAATTTTATTTAATGCATATCAAGTTCCTCTGACCATGATTAGTTTTAATATTTATTGTCGGAGATGATGAGTTTTTTGATGAAGTATTTGAAATATAGTTAATAGGCGACTGCTAAAAAATTGGTTATGTTTTTTATTGAGTTAATGGAAATGGAGCTGTAGTTTTTGTCGCTACAACTAGAGGATGTAGTTGGCTCAATGCGCTAGATTATTGAGAACGAAACTAATTCCATGGAGAACAGTACGCGAAAACTTGCAATTAAGTTTGTGGCCGCATTTGCTAAGGAAATAAAAAAAGCAGATGGGATAATGTAGATGTCTCACTGCATAAATAAATTGTTTGGGGTTTTGATGAATATGCTTTGGTAAAATGCAAATGAGGATTCTAGGGAGAAAAGTAGAAAAATAATCACATTGTTGAGCTGGAGTGGTTGGATTGGCTCACAAGTGTATTCCCTTGTAATAAATTGGTTTCTCATGCTACAATTATTTCTAACATATTTGATTGCTCCGGATTGGAAGAAGCACCATGCAACATTTATTGCCCTTGCATTAGTTGTAAAGAATTGTTTAAACATGTAGCAATTGGTGACAATAGTCATAAATTCTTTCAAGGACCCCCTACCTCATGTGCAGTGGACATCTGTTAATGCAGTTAATTAATTGTGTATAATTTTCAAACCACAATTGCAAACTTAGTACCATCAATAGGTGCTCCTTATACTAGTCGCGGCTATGAAGGATATTCCCCTAATACCAATTTGATATGTGATATTTTTGTAATAATTTTTTTTATTATAAAAAAAATATCTCTACATTTATTTGTAAACTATAGCCACATGCTTCTTTAGTGCTCCACAATTTCAAGGATGATTGTCTTCTAGATATCCTGATGCCTTACATGGATATAATATTAACAAATTATTTGAACTCTTACAAGTATGACATTTTTTCATCACCTACTTAGGAAAATTTGTTGTTGTTATTGATAGTGTCTTTATCATTGTTGCTAGTAATAGTGTTTGGAGTTGTATTTATTGTATCAATACTACTATGAATTTATGGGGTTGATATCCTCTGCGACACCCCTCTTATGTGACGCCCTGTGAGACAAGACACAAGGGGTGGGACCCATTCACTTTTGGGGGTGATGGAACATCACAAAAATGAATGGGCCCCAGCCCCTTGTGTCCTACCTCACAGGGCGTTGCGGAGAATATCGAGCTACATTTATGATACTTTTGGTATGAGACAACATTTTTAGAGTAATGTCATTTCTTTTCATCTTTTCTTCTATACCTCCCTAGTTTAGGCTCCATGTTATTTCTACAATTGGGGTACAAACTAATCTTAAATCAAAATTCTTATTTATGTTGATATAAATCAGTTTAAAGATTAAAAAAAAATGACTTTAGACAAATCAAATAAAATATTCTAAAACAAAGTTATACAGAAACTCAACTCAAAACAAAAAAAAATAAAAAATAATAAGAATTCAATTATACAGAAATCCATCTCATATTTCTCAAAAAAATCAATCAAATAGAAGAAACTAAATCAAAGTTACAAAAAAACACAACCCAAAACAATTTAAAACAAAAATCCAATCCAAGAAGTTTTGGTTTTGGACATATAGATTGGTTAGTGTTGATAGGTCGCACCATTAACACCACCATTAGAGTTTTCAATACTCTTGGAGATAAAGTGATGAGACGAGAGGGTGTAGGTAGACCTACTTTAATGTATTTAAAGAATTATGGGTCTTGAATCTAGGATGTGAAAGTCAAAAGTAGCTAAAAACTAATCATACCAACATGGTGACAAAAAGTATTGAGTTTCTATTTAGTGAAATTTTGGCTACGATTTCAAAAGATTCATGAAAAAAGAAAGGATAGTTGTAACATTAAAACCATCTCCCCTCTCTCTATCTCAAAACTCATTTGTAAATAATTTTTTTCTTTTTCATTATTATAATTTTTTTATTTAATTAAATGCCTTTACAATGGTTCATGTTAAGAAGAGAATGCTACAATTGTCTATGTTATAAGTTTTGTTGTCACTTATGAGTAAATCACAAGCAACTCATTGAAGTTGCTTTACTTTCTTATTACTTTGCTTTATGTTTTGACATTGTATATGCAACTATTTCACTTTAAAAAATATTATGAGTTTTGTACGCCTTGCTCGAAAAAAAATCTTGGTGAAAGAGTTGCACGTTTTCTATAAAATCTATAAACTGCATTTGTTAGTTTGGATGTACTGTTGGTATTGAAATAGAGAAATATATGAATGATATTAAGGAGGTGATACATCAACTAATTTTTTTTTTTTTTTTCTTATATATATTTTGAATGTTTAGTGTGCTGATTTATTTGGTTTATTATCACATAGAAAGTTACAGAGGTGATGAAATATCAGAATTATCATCCTTATATATTAGATGCACATTTAACATTTGTGCTATGTGTATGCTAATTATCTAAATTAACTTGAAGTTGTGTCAATGATGAATTTTACGTGGTACTGATAACTTAATTATGTTTAAGATTGATACTATATATTCGGGTTATAGGTAAATGCATCAAATTCTACATCAAATGTTTGAACGAGACGACACAAGAAGTACTTCCAAGATTAGCCCCTTTCCTGGTCTCAAAAAAATTAGAATCCTCGCCTTGATGGATCTAGGGACCCATGCTTTTCAACACACTGTCGTTGATCAGAATTGCATCATTCTCCATCCAAGCATCCCTTCGAAATTGTTGTATACCCCCTAACTCGGGCCATTAAATATTCTCATTCTAGAAAAATAATGGATATTAATTCTGTTTTAACTGTGATAAGCCGTAAACATCACATCTCTAAATAAGAAAAGGTGAAAGAAGATTCAACTCTGAAATGGGCACATGGATTTCAGTGTTATATAAAACCTCAGGATTCCCAATCCTTTTCTTTTTATTAGTCCTAGTCATAAGATCTATTTATCAAAGAAATGTTATCCTTCGATATCAAATTGACATAACATTCTGACTTGTTAAGTCACATACTTGTTGATACGGAACAAAATAATATTATTAGCCTATATGAAAAGTTTAGGAAATGTTGCAATCTTGTGGTCATTTTCATGTGCAAATTATGCAACGAAGAGTATTATCTTTTTGTTGCTATGGTGCATATAGAATCTCTTTCTTATTTAAGTTCACATTTGTCTCTTACCCAAAAAACATGTAAACATTCGTCTGGACTTTGTATTGGTCAGGTTAGGCCAGATGTGCTTGGTGATGATATGCATTTATGAGGGGCTTTCGTGAGGACGTTAGGATTGTGCATAGGGTCGGACAAGCCCAAGCTTAGGCCTGACGGGCTCTGGGCCTGACCTTAAGCCCAGGCTTAAGATATATATATGGGTTTTCTTTAAAAAGTATTCGTTTATAGATTGAAAAAATAGATGCCAGCCTAAGGCTCATATAGGCCGTGCTCAGGCCTTGATGTATGGGATTTTTAAGCCTCAGGCCCAGCACAAGTCTGAAATAAGCAATAATGGGCATGCACACCCCTATGTAAGATCAATTTTTGAATGAAACAAGTTGTTGGGCCTCATGACAGGAGTAGCCAAGAAGATGCGAGGCAGTCGAGGGGATTTTTGTAACATGCTAGGTTTCTTATTCCAGAATACAACATAACACAGCTAAAACAAGAGAACTTGAAAAGAACTTTGTAAAGCAATTAGGATGTTTCCCCAACAAGACACTTTTTTTTTTGCTGATGGTATTAGTTTGTCCTGTCAAAGTTAGAGATAATCAAAAGAGATATACCAATTCCTTGTCCCTACATGTTGCTGTTACGATTTTCAATATGGAGATTAAGCGTCAATCACTCCCCCTTTTTCATTAATAAGAGAAAAAAAGGCAAATTTTATTAATTACAGGGGACAAGATCTTCAATACTTTTCAAGAATATACTTTGATTAAAAGGCCTAAAGGAAAATACAAGAAGCTACCTCAGAATATAATTGATCCCAATGGTCTGAGATTTATCCCTGATCCTAGAAAATAAATGTGATGAAACAAATCTATACATTGGTTCTACATACAAGTGGAATATTGATTCACCCCACATTTACGAGATTGATAGTTGTGGTGATGATAGAAATCAGGGGGGTAGGCCTTATAATACTCTGATTTTTGACAGATTGATTCACTAATAGGGATAATATCGTTTTGACTATGGCAACCTTTATTTTTGGAACTCTTAAGAGATTTATTCAAAGCAAAACCAAACAAAGCCTTCACCAATTAACGAGAAACTTGGGACAAGGAACGAGGGGTTAGGGCATTTGTAGGAGATCTAAGAAATCCAGCTACTTTGGCATTTTTTCATATATTAGGAGCAGGTTATCTAGTAGCTACATCTTTATAACATGAACGTCGCCAGTTCTATACTCTTAATGTTTGTGATCGATAAAATAATTTTAGTTGTGTTTCAAAATAGAGTTTAGTGATGTCAATAACTTTGAGTGTAGTTTATATGATCCCCATTGCAATCACTACTTCTGGTACATATCAAGAAAATATTGGCAATAGTTCTTGCATTTCTATGCCAAAACCTTACCAACGGATCTCACGTGGTTTGCAGCTATGACACACATAATTGAATGGTTTTTAAAAAAAAAAATATTTATGGGGGATAATCTAGAGGGCACAATGGGCTTTACAGTGCTTGAGTTGTTCATAAATGTAAGCTTGGCCCATATGTTATTAATGGTTATTTTGCTTAGTTTTCTTTCCTTGAGTGTTCTTTTATTATTCACCTACACTAATTGAACCTTCAAATTTCTTGAAATAACTATAATTAGCAATTAAGTGTACAACAAATGTATGGTATGGTGTTAGATAGATATGATATAGTCCAGTTTCAGCAATCTAGGGTACATCCTAAATTTGGCAAAAGAATATGGAAAGATAAATGAATTAGCTAGGGAAACATTTGTTTGTGCTATGACTTGACTTAAAAATCTAGGTTAAAAATTTCATAATCAAGTGTTATATTCACAATAGTTATTCTTATTTTTGTTGTTACCAAAAATTCACTCTACATCTATTAGTTGCTTATACTCTATTTAATTTGGAGTTTGGACTACCTAATTCGTTGATTCTCTTCAAATAAGATAATGGGTCAGTTTTGTTGCCTGCTATTTTCTTTATTACTTGCATTCAGATTAAATGTTCCTTGGCGTAACCATTTTATAAAAAAAATTGTCGAGTATTTTTTGTTCATGCTACCCTTCTATCTAGAGATTGTGTATACATTATGTACATGTGTATAGAAGATTCCAAAGAATGGGAGAAGATTCTAAAATATTCTAGAGAATTTTAGAATACTCTAGAAGGTTTAGAAGTGTTCTAGAATAGTTTAAAGATTTGTAGACTGTTTTAAAGTAATAAAGATGTTTCCAGAAAGTTCTAAAAGGTAGGAAATGTATTTATAAAAGCCTAGAAAATGTGGGATCTTGTAGAGTCTTCTTCAAAAGGAGGTGGTGGAATTATCTAAAAGCTCTAGAAGGATCCTAGGCCATTGGTCACGAGACACTTGGCAAAATCTAGGCCATTGATTAGTGTAAGCACTTAAAATTCACATAAATTACAAATAACCATCTGCACCTCACAAATGTATACAAAAGATCCAAAAGCCATACATGGACTTCAAATTTATACTGTGCCCAATTACTAGACAAATCTATTGGGCTTAGGTTTGGGTTTTTAAACTATAACTCATATACCATAAAACCCACATTTCTCAACCCAATAGCATGCTCAAAATCCAAGATATATGTGACCCATATAAAGGAGAATTTAAATTAGATTTCCTAGACTAACAAGGAAATATATGCCAATCAAAGGATGAAAAATCCCATTAATTGAACTGTCTCAAATCAACCAATCAATCAAAAGAATAAGACAAGGGAATTTAATCAACATCAACACCTAATCAAAGTTACAAAATGATTTTGTCCAAAGTCATAAATACATCCCATTTACATAATATGAGGACCTTTTTAGAAGACTTTAGGCAAGAGTATTATAGGGACAAGACAAAGTCCTAGAACATCTCCAAAGCCCTTCATACACTTGAAGTTTCAGGTATACTTTCTAGTCTCTCCACTAGCAACATGTTGTTGCAAGACAGAAAATGACTCTTATTTTGCATCTTAGACATGCCACAAAGTCAACCCTGAGAGCAAGTTAGTGGTGTTCATCTCCTTTTCGGATCAAGCGCAAAGCCAAGAGAAGAACCCGACTACTTGCAATCAAGCACATCAACATCTAAATCTAAGAAATACATCATTTGACCTTTAGATTTCATTGATGAGAATAAGAGCTTTTACTCTTTTGTAAAAGAGTATAAAAAGAAAAAGATATTGTATCCCATTTACAAAAATTAAAAGATTCATTTATTGAATTTGTTACATACTTTTCGTATTCCAAATTTACACACAAAATTTGCGTCGAGAGTTGTACCTTAGGAGGCCTATGGAAAGGGGAGGGCTCCCTATTTGCAAAACACCTCACAAGCCTTAGACAATTGCAACCTTTTAAGTGTTGTAATACAAGAGCTATTCTTTACTCTCTAAAGCTCTCTTTTAAGGACACTACGTGTAAGTTTGGGAAAGACTGATTTGTCCACGAGTTAAGAGTAATTGAATGCCGCAATCTTGAGCAGGGACACTAAAAATTATCTTACTCCTTCACTCGCTTAGAAATTATTTTCTTAATGCTTTCTTCAATGTTTCTAATTCTATAGGCATATGCTTCTTCAACAAAAATCCTTAACCTTAGTATATATTGTATTCCAAATTTCGTAATACCGTACCTGGATGGGATATTAAGAAAATTACCTGTACTTCTACAAGTATGCCATTTTCAGACCATCACCTATATATACCAATATACATTCATAGAATAAAATTCTCACACACATACATGTACGCACATATGTATACACACGTATCTTTAAACTCATAGCCCTTCAGAAGCAATACAACTACAAAACACACACACACACATACTTGCCCAAGATAATACAAAAAGAAAGCCTAAAGAATGAACAATTATAACCAGTTCAAAAAATGGTCCAACCGGACAGGTAAGATACTTCAACGAAAAACCTGCTGGTTTTCACTGGTTTGATCGAGTTTATTATGAAAACGATCTAATTAACAACCCGAACTGGTGGAGGTACTGGGTCATCGGTCCGACCGTCTTTTCCAGATTTAATAAATATGATTCTATGTGCCCTCTTCCCATGCAAAGAAAATCTTCTGTGACCAAAATTGGTGTGACCTATGTGACTGCACTACAGAGAGACATGTGATGTGTTTGAATTTGGTGCCTCTTTTTGAAAACCAACTTTTGAAATGAACTTTTTGATAGGATGTTTGAAGTAACATGAAATGTCTTTCTATTTTTATTGGATTACAACTAAAGTGATACTCAATTGGTTAATAACTTCATTTATTTGAACAACAGTTCATCTATGCTCTAGGTAATCTATTATTGGTAGAAAGTGATTAAAAAATGATAGAATCCTTAAATGCATCAATTGCTTATGTTTTCTTATTTATGGACAAACTATTACGTTGCCGGAGAAAGAAGCTACAATTGGACCCACGTGAACTGGATTTTCTTCAGCTCACACCAGACCTGAGCCCAGAGTATAACAAAAAGGGGCCAGGCCTAACAAGGTCCAACCCAAGCCCATACCAATGTACCTTAATTATAGGCCAAGTTAGTTTATAATGGAACTTGGGCCTAATATTGGTTTGGGCTGAAAAAGACATCAACCTGAATCAAATCTAGGCCTAGCTCTTTGGCCCTGTCTGAGTCAGTTTTGAGGCTGTGTTTTCTGAGGAAAAGCTTATAGTTTTCCTAGGAAAACTAATTTTCCTGGTGTCTGATGCTGTGGAATACCACTTAGAAAACCACTATCGATAATCGTGTTTTCCGTCATTGGAATCCCTTCCTCGATTTCTATACATATTTGGATTCTGACCAAAATGGTCGGAATCATTGGATTCCAAAGGGGAAAACCCAGCAATGGTCATCTACTTTCTCCCTTTCGACCCCTCTTCCCTTTGTTGTTTACACAGAATTTTTCAGAAGAGGACAAATGCAATCGGCAACAATGTATTTACAAAACGTCCCTTCAAGCTCAACAACGTAGTTGCCATCATCAATGCCATTCCAGCCATCATTCTTCTATCCTGCAGCTTCTTCCACAAAGGCTGCCTCATTCCAGACCTTTGGTTTTTATAAAAAAAAAATGGAATTTTTCAAAATTTTATAGAGAGAAGTAGTCAAGAATGAAGGGGTTAGGGTTTCTAGAGAAGAAACTTTTGCGATCGGGTTTTAGGATCAAGACGGTTCTGTAATCTTTACACATGAATCAAACTTCAATCCCTTCTCTTCAGTTTTTGGAAGTGCTGCTCATTGGTCATTTGCATTTGATGTTCATGAGCAAGATGCTTGGTTTATGATATCTCCAAGGGAATTTCGGTGCTCTTAATTTGATATTGCAAATTAGTCGTTGTCTCATCAATTAAATGACATTTGCATGCATCTCTTTGTTTTCTGATCAAAGATGGAAGAAATAAATTATGTTTTCAATCTAGCTTATTCAGATAATCTCCGCTACATTTGCAAGAAAAATCACTTGTGACAGTAATTATACTTTTTTTTAAAAAATAGTTCCTTTATGTCATGCCCTGGATCTGAATGGCGATCGAATGCCGACACGTGACAGATAAGGAATTTCTTAAGCTAATGCTTGCCTCTAAAATTAAGGGAAACGTACCTCCATGGATTTTCTTACAAAAATTTCGGTAGCACCTTCCCATAATTGGGATCCATGGGGACAGGTGTCCCATATCAAAAACTATATCACCTGATAGACAATAGTTTATAGCAATATCCATCCATAGAAAGAAACTACATGTGAACTATCTAAACTGTCCATATGACAATCATTTTCATTCATAAGAGAAAATATATACATGCCTCTAAAAAACATCATTGGTTACCAACATAAATATTAACCCAGTAACCATATAAGATGTGCTATACCAAAATATAAGATGACTCGTAAAGGATACCTGAAATGAAGAGTACACAAAGCCACTCTAGACTGCAATCGTAAATCCCTATATACATTATATACCAAAATGAAACTACCAAATACCTCAGAGTTGGCAAGTATCACTATGACTGGGGATCTGTTCGGCCTGAAACGCTAGAAACGTCTCTATCTGAAAAAAATGGTTTAATCATGGGTGAGCTACACTAGCTCGTAAGAGACCCTCATATTCTACAATTTATAGTACACACACACCCAACAATGTAATATAACAAGCACGTAACTCAACAATAACAATACCATATTATTAATGCTAGAATATTAAATAAACTAAACAATGATAAATAAAAATAATCATCAAGTCTTAAACATAATCAAATGTTAACTCATCCCAAAGAGTTCATTCTGCTAGATCATTATAACGTAGCAATTAATAAATATCATTTTATATAAAGATGCATGAAGAACTAATAAATGTCTGCAAACCTAGTACTTTTAGGTGCTAAAATCTCATCTGATTAATAGATCCATGCTAAGCAACATTAACCACATAGAAGTGGTGCAAATCAAGTCCCAAACACTGTATAAGTGCATACTACAAACTGAACCCCACCTAGTGGTGGCCAACCACTAAGCAGCCCCGGACAAATCCGGGGATCCCATTTGTGCCTAAATACACAGGGAAGAAAATAACCATAAGTTACGCCCCGAAAACCTTGCTTGGTGATCTCCTCACAAGAATGAGCAGCTCTAGATAAATCCGGGGTTTCCTTCTATGCCTCCTTATGTAAGGATAGGCTAATTCTAGTGTGTCCACTAGGCTGCCCTGGCCCTAGGCCTCACCTATGGAGCACCATGCAAAAGTATAAATCATTGGATTGCAAAAAAATATTTATTTATGCAATACATGCCCACTTGGGCTGTCTCTAAAGGGTTAATATACTCCAATAAATGTATCAACAAAGGGAACAATCCCATTCTACATAATTTAAAGTCTCACAATATCGGGCTATCAAAGCCCCATTCTCATGGACTATTATATGAAATTTTTTAAAGAAATGCTATGATACTAAAATAAATAGAGTAATCAAGAGTCAATTCTTTCTATTTATTCCATGCATGTTCTTCTACATTTAAGAACCAATAGAAGCAATAATTATAGAGATTAATGTGCAAGCAGTCTATAAAAACAAGAATAATAGATTATGTATTTTATTAAATTATATAATCAATAATTTCATGTAGAAATAGGCTTAGAAACCTCAACCCTACAACATGACTTAATTCTTTTAGGCTAACTCTAAAGGGAAACTTGCAGGCAATAACCAATTTATATATCCTAAATAAAAAAAAGAATATTTTTGACAACAAAAATATATATTTTTCATTAAATATAACATAAAACAACCAACATGCAGGAAGAGGAATTGAAAATCAGGCACATAACCCACTATAAATGGTAAAATATGGAAACCACTTACTAGATCTGGGAAAATCTAGGCCAAACCCCCCCTTTCCCTTTCCTTTTTCCTCTTCTTCTTCTTCTTCTTCCCTTTTATCTTTTCTTCTCTCCTGCCATTTTCCCCTCTTTCAGACTCTCAGAGTTTTCACGAAATAGGAGTGAAAACCCCCTTTTTCTTTTTGTTTTTATCTCTTTGGTTTTTAGTTTCCCACTTTACCCCTGCATAATTAGATAAGTAGCATTAGGGACATTACAATCTACCTCCCTAAAAGAAAATTTCGTCCCCAAAATTTACATACCTAAAGCGAATAGCTGTAGATATTTCTTCCGAAATCACATCCTCATGTTCCCATGTTGCATCCTCAAGATCTTGATGTCGTCATGCCACTTTCATAAGCGAAACACGGTTGGAACGCAAGATGTGTTCTTTTCATTCTACAATCTGAAGTGGATGCTCTTCATAAGATATATCTTCATTGAATTAGATAGGTTCATACTCAATGACATGTGATGAGTGTCGCATATACTTTCAAAGCATAGATACATGGAACGCATTGTGTACCCCAGATAGCTTAGGTGGTAAAGCTAACTCATAAGCAACCTCGTTAATGCGACTCAAAATCTCAAAAGGTCCAATGAATCTGGGATCTAGTTTGCTTCTCTTACCAAAGCGAGTGACACCTTTGGTAGGAGAAACTCTCAAGAAAACATGATCCCCAACTTGGAATTCTAGTTTTCTTCTATGTTTGTCTACATAACACTTATGTTGACTCTGAGTAGTACGAAGGCGTTCCTTAATAATGTTTACCTTTTCTGATGTTTGTTGCACTAACTCAGATCCCAATAATCTCCTTTCACCAACCTCATACTAGCAAAGAGGAGATCTACAACTCCTCCTATAAAGAACCTCATAAGGTGTCATTTCAATATTGACATAATAACTGTTATTATAGGAAAACTCAATCAACGGAAGGTGATCATCCCAACTACCCTGGAAGTCAATCACACAAGCTCTCAACATGTCTTCTAGTGTTTGGTTAGTCCTCTCTGATTGTCCATCAATCTGAGGATGGAAAGCTATACTAAACTCCAGTCTAGTACCCAAAGCAACCTGTAAAGTCCCTAAAAAATGTGATGTATATCTTGAGTCCCTATTAGAAACAATACTCGCTAGAACTTCATGTAATCTCACTATCTCTTTAATGTATAACTTACCCAAATCCTCCATAGAATGAGTAGCTTTAATTGCTAAGAAGTGGGCTGATTTGGAAAGCCCATCAACAATCACCCATATAGCATCATTACCACTCCTGGTTCGAGGTAACCCCATAATGAAATCCATGGTAATATGCTCCCATTTCCACTCAGGAATAGGAAGAGGTTGCGGTAAACTTGTAGGATTTTGGTGCTCTACTTTTACTCTTTAGAAAACCTAGCAACATTGGACATACTATGCAACCTTATGCTTTATGTTATTCCACCAATACATGTTTCTCAAGTTTTTGTACATTTTGGTGCTACCTGGATGTATACTATATCTGGATTTGTGGGCTTCCCCTAATATCTTATTTTTCAATTTGGGATTATTAGGAACATACAACCTGCTATGGAAATATAACTCATCATTTGTATAAATCTTGAAGTTTGGTCTTAAGCCCTTAAGAAACTCATCATAGATCTTTGCTAACTTGCATCTTTCATTTGGGTATCAATGATACGCTGAACAAAATCAGACCGAATGACCAAATTAGCCAATCTAGCACCATCAGTAGCCTCATCAACCTGCAACTTAAACTCAGTATTCCAATCTCCAATATACTCTAGAAGTTGCCACTTCTAGCCATTAATTCAGCCATCAAACACTAGTTTTATGACTCAAGGCATCTTCCACAACATTGGCTTTCCTTGGATGATAATTGATAGTGTAATCATAATCCTTAAGAAGTTCTATCCACCTCCTCTGCCTCATGTTAAGATCTTTTTGAGAGAAAAGATATTTTAAACTCTTATGATTTGTAAAGATCTCAAACCGCTCTCCATACAAATAATGTCTCTAAATTTTCATGGCAAATACCATAGCTGCTAATTCTAAATCATGAGTTAGATAGTTTTGCTCATGCTTCTTCAACTGTTTAGAATCATAGGCCACTACCCTGCCATGCTACATCAAAACATAGCCTAGGCCTCTCTGTGATGCATCACTAAAGATGACAAAACCACCACCTCCTGATGGAATAGTAGGCCCTAGGGCTGAAGTAAAACGGTCCTTAAATTGTTGAAAACTCATTTCACATTCATCTGTCCAGTCAAACTCCACTTCTTTTCGAGTTAGCTACATCAAAGGAGCTGTAAGGGCAGAGAATCCCTTACTAAATCTCCTGTAATAACTGGCTAATCCCAAGAAACTTTGAATCTCTGAAACATTCCTAGGTTTCTCCCAATTCATTACTGCCTCAACCTTTGTCTGATCCACTGAGATACTCTCTTGAGACACCACATGTCCAAAAAATGTAACCTGTCACAGCTAGAATTCATACTTACTTAGTTTGGCATACAACTGGTGCTCCCTCAACACCTGTAGTGTAATCCTCAAGTGTTCACCATGATCATCACGAGTGGACGAGTATCAAAATATCATCAATAAACACAATAATGAACTAATCTAAATAGAGCTTGAAGATCATGTTCATTAAATCCATGAACACCACTGGGGCATTAGTCAAACCAAAAGGCATAACTCTGAACTCATAATGACAATATCTGGTTCTAAAGGCGGATTTTGGAATATCTTCCTCTCTAATCCTCAACTGATGATAACCGGATCTCAGGTCAATCTTCGAGAAATAGGCAGCACCCTTCAACTGGTCAAACAAGTCATTAATTCTAAGCAATGGATACTTGTTTTTGATTGTCACATTGTTCAACTCCCTGTAATCAATACACATCCTAAGGGAATCGTATTTTTTCTTTACAAATAACACTGGAGCTCCTCAAGGTAACACACTAGGTCTAATCAAACCCTTGTCTAATAAATCTTGCAATTGTTCTTTCAACTCCTTCAATTCTACAGGTGCCAATCTATAAGGTGCCTTAGAGATAGGAGCTGTCCCAGGTAGCAACTCAATTTGAAAATCAACCTCTCTAATAGGAGGTAAACCTAGTAAATCTTTAGGAAACACATCAAGAAATTCACTAACCACTGGAATGTCTTCTAACATTAACTCATTTCCCTGAGCTTCGAATAGATGAGCTAGAAAACCATAACATCCCTCTAATATAAGATGATGTGCACCAATGGTAGAAATAAGACTAGTAGCAGGAAAATCCTTAGTACCCTCAAACTAGAACTCACTCTCACTCTGTCCTGGTAAACGGAAGGCCACTATCTTGCTAAAGCAATTAACATTGGCATGGTACATGGCTAGCCAGTCCATGCCCAAAATTACATCAAAGTCAGACATTTGTAGAAGAATCAAATCTACTGTCAACTCCTAATCTCCTACCCAGATAATACATGATTTGCACACTAACTCGGTAACCATAGTAGCACCCACGGGTGTAGCAACACATAGTTTAAAATCAAGCAGTTGAGGTTCAATCTCAATTTGAGAAGCAAATACACGAGAAATGAAGGAATGCGTAAAACTAGGATTTATCAACACACGAACAAGAAAATGGAATATACAAATAGTACCTTCCACAACATCCTTGGAAGCTTGGGCATCACCTCTTGTCATAGCATAAACTTGACCCTGAATCTCTGGCCTCATACCTAACCCCTCTACCTACCTCTATACTATCGGTTTCTGTGATTGTGGTGATAATGAGTGTGCCTGTTGTGGCCTCCTCTGATGCTGTTGCTAATCTTGTTGTCTATCCTTCTGATAACAATACATAGCAATGTGTCCCCTCTTCCCACAATTATGACAAATCCTCGGCTCATGGGGACACTGTAGTGAAGTGTGCCTCAAACCACACCTACTACATGGTCATCAATCCCTCCTATCAATGTGGGGTTTGTGTGAACCCCTGGAAGACTGGGCCTGATGCTTTACATTTTGACCTGAGTCATGTCGCACTTTCTTCCTCTACACCTCCCTCTAATTCTCCATCCAACCCCCCTCAATAAGTTGTGCACGCATAAGAATGCCAACATGGGTGGTCTCTCCAAATGGAATAATCCTATCACGTATACCAGGTTTAAGTCCCTTAAGGAACTTTAATGCCCTCACTCGCCCATTAGTAATAAGAGATGGAACAAACCGGGAGAGTGCCTCAAATTTGTTCTCATAGTCCTGCATTGTCATATCACCTTGCTTCAGTTCCATGAACTCATTTATCTTCTGTTGCTGCATAGACTCAGGAAAATATCTCTCATTAAACACTTTCTCAAAAGTGTCCCAAAGCATAGGAGAATCATCAAACTGTCGAGACCTCTTCAGAGAGCACCACCAACGACTGGCCTCTCCCTCCGACATATATACAGCTAAGGTCACCCTGTGCTCAGTAGGACAGTGCATAACTTCAAATATCTTATCCAACCGCTCCAACCAATCCTCAGCAAACAATGGGTCTGATGTCCCAGCAAAAGGAGGAGGATTGAGTCTCGTGAACTCTTGGGTAATCTGGCTAGGATCCTTAGCTACCGGATGTGGATTCCGAGTTTCCTGCATTCTCTGACTCACTAGTCAACAAAGGAAGTCATAAACTGTCTCAAATTGCTGAGACCATCACCCTCAGAAGCAAGAAGTTCAGAATGATTCATCCTGCGGAAATAAACATCGCAGAATGAATATCAACAACATATGACAATACATAATAACCAACTAGATACTATGACCTCCTATGGCTCTGTATACACTTGCACAAAATGCAATTCCTAACCTTAGACTCTTATCCCAAGGAACATCTAAACCTAGAGCTTTGATACCAACTTCTGTCACGCCCCGGATCCGAACGCCGACACGTGACAGATAGGGAGTTCCTCAAACCAATGCTCGCTTCTAAAATAGAGGGAAACGTGTCTCCATGGGCTTACTTACCGAAATTTCGGCAGCAGCTCCCCGTAACTGGGACCCATGGGGACAAGTGTCCCATATCAAGAGGCTAAAACACCTGATAAACAACAGTTTATAGTAATAACCATCCATAGAAATAACTGCATGCGAACCATCTAACTATCCATAGGGTAACCATTTTCATTCATAAGAGAAAACATATACATGCCACCAAAATACATCATTGGTTACCAATATAAGTACTGACTCAATGACCATACAAAAATGGGCCCCTAATACAAGGTGACTCATAAAAATACCTGGAATGGAGAGTACACAGAGCCACTCTAGATGGGGACTATACATCCCTCTATACACTATACACCAAAATGAAACTACAAAATACCTCAGAGATGGCGAGTATCACTAAGATTGAGGACCTGATCGGCCCGAAGTACTAAGGATGTCTCTATCTGAAAAAGGGTGGTTAAATCATGGGTGAGCTACACTAGCTCGTAAGGGATTCCCATATCCCACAATTTATAGTACACACACACCCAGTAATGCAATAAGACAAGCATACAATTTCAACAACAGCGACACCATAGCAATAATAAAATGTTAAGCAAGCTAAACAGTGATATATAAACATAATCATCCAGTTTTAATCATAAATAATTTCTAACTCATCCCAAAGAGTCCATTCTGCTAGATCATTATAACATGACAATTAATGAATATCATTTTTATATAAAGAAGCATACAGAGCTAATATAAAACTGCAAACTTGGCACTCTTAGGTGCTAACATCTCATTTGATTGTCAGATCCATGCTAAGCAATATTAACCACACAGAAGTGGTGCAAATCAGGTCTCAAGCGATATATAAACGCATACTGCAAATTGGACCCCGCTTAGTGGTGGCCAACCACTAAACAGCTCCGACAAATCTGGGGATCCCATCTGTGCCTAAATACACAGGGAAGGCAATAACTATAAGTTA
>JAOXJP010284192.1:0-19273 GCA_025762735.1 Platanus orientalis | reverse complement strand
AGAGTCTTGATGCCTAAATGCTGTTATGCTGTCCTTATGCTATCACATGACCCAAGTCAAAATTTGGGTGCTGACAGATTCATTCAATAAAAGACCACAAGATACAATTCAAAGAAGTAGAAATATATTTACAAGACTTGGCCATCATATGATCCTCCCTGTTTTCCGTCCAAGATATATGAAATAAAGTTATAGATTTAAAACAATTCATAAGTTTAGAAAAATCAAAATGTTAATGCCTAAGCTTCCATGGACATTCCTCTAGAGAACCATTTAAGATTGAAATAGAATTTATAGAATCTGAGAGAATTATAGGGTTTTCAATCTTTAGATCCAAACCCAGCTTAAGACCAAGAATTACTGTCCTCATCTTTACATGCAGAGGATCGTTCTTTTGAACCAGATTTTTAGTTGAGTTTAGATTTTGACCATTCGTGATGATTGAAAGCACTCCTAGATCTGAAATTCCTTTTTCTTCAAAAATTGGTCCATCAACTTTAATGATCTTTCTCCCTTGAAGATTTGAAGATATAGCTTCAGGAATCTATCTTGCCAAAAAAAGTTAATGATTTTTACCTCAGATTAAGCCTGGAGGCTTTGAAGATCCTGTAGATCCCCAGAAATTGCATAAGTGTAGAATACATGTTCACAAGGGGAATGGTTAAAGAGCACCTCATTTTGATGCTTCCAAAGATTCCAACAAATAATGTCAATAATTTGAAAAAAAATCCATATCCTAAGAGTTAAATTTCCATGATAGACATTTTTTGAACCATTCTTTGAAATTTACCAACTCATTCTAATTCATTCTTAGACCTAAGTGAGAGGAAAACTATATTTGAGTAACAAAAGGGCATTTAAGAATGCAATGTTCAATTGTTTCTTGTGCTCAGTGACATGTGTTACATATGGGATCAATATTTAAGGATATTTTTAGTAAATTATCCTTAACTGGCAGGATCTTCTAGTAGGCCTTCAAATGAAATGTCCAACCCTCGGAGGAACATTATGATGACATAATGTCTTCCATATTCCTTCTTTATGAGATTCTATAAGGGAGGTTTTTGAGATTTTTTTTTCAGCCATAATGTTGTAACCTGTTTTAACTGTGAACTTACCTCTCTTATCATAATGACATAGGATGGAATTTTAGTGATTGAAGGACTAAGAGGAATAACTAATATAACATCTCTTTCTCTAGAAGATATAAAGTTTTGGATTGAGTTAAGATTCCACTCTTTTGTATTGTGACTTATAAGGTTTGAGACTTTTTTTCCCTAGGAAACTATCGGGTAGAGGGGATATAAAGTCTAAACTTTGGTGGAGATGGAATACAGGGATCTTTTCATATATTTATGTCTTTTCCATTACCAACTTCCCAGTGTATTCCTTTGGGGATGAGCTCTCATCCTTGAAGAATTCTTTTCCATCCCCATGAGTTCCGGTTTTTTTTCCTAGTTCTAAGGAAGGAGTTTGGGAAAATATAGTGATTTCATGAGTTTTCCCATGGAGTGTTTGGTTGGGATAGTAGCCTCTAGCCTTGCTTAGCTAATAGGGCTAGATTATTAATGTGAAGATCCCTTATGCATATCCCTTCATCTATTTTACTTTTCCTTAGAGATCCCCATTTGATATAGTTTATTTTTTGTCTCCTCTCTTTGCTGCCCCCACCAAAATTCTCTTTGCTTATGGTCTATCACTTGACACAGGCTTTTGGGAAGGAGGAAACAAGTCATTGCATAGCTCGGAGTGGCTGTAGTTGATGACTTAAGTAATATCTCTTAACTTGCATGAGAGAGAATCTTTTCTTTCCAACCTTTTATCTTGTTTGATATTCTTTCTTCTAGGAAAGATAAAAGAGCTACCTTATTTTTCCCAACTTCTAAGGGAAGGTCAAGATATTTTCCAAGGTAAAAATATTGCTTGATTCTTAAAAGTGTTACAAATTTCTTCTAACATGGTATTTGAAGCCTGCTTACAAAGATGATTTTTGATTTTTCCATATTTGGAAATTTCTTTGAAGTTTTTTTTTCCAAGATCTAATTGTTATAGCTTCACTATTTCCTACCTTACCAAATATGTATGCTTCATCCTCAAAGAGGTGTGATATTAAGGGGTTAGTTCTTCTCAGAATGATTCCTTTAAATAGACCTTGAGATTCTGTTGATTCAATGGCTGTTGATAGATCTTCTACACAAATGATGAATACATAGGGCGAGAGGGGATCTTCTTTCCTAATACCTCTACTTGCTTTAAACTCACATCCAGGTTAGCCATTTACTATAATATTAAAAGAATAAGTGGAAAGACAATTATGGATCCAATGCTTCCATTTATCACTAAAACCATTTTCTTCATAACTTGAAGAAGATAAGGCCATTCAACTCTATCAAAAACTTTACTCATATCAACTTTGATGGCTGTATATTTTCTCTTAGATATTTTTTTTTTCATGTGATGAAAAATTTCATGGGCTATTAAAATGTTATCAGATATTTCTTTAGAGGTAATAAAGTCACTTTGGAAAGGTGATATAATTTCTTGAATAACCATCTTGAGTCTATTTGCCAATGTTTTTGTGATTATTTTATATAGTAATGATCTGGAGAAACTAGATAAGCATTCTTCAGAATTAGAACTACATTGGTTTTATTTATTTCATCTAAGATGACCTTTCCTTCCAAAAAAAGCATCACATATTTGATAACATCTTCACCAACAATGTCCCAGTATTGTTGATAAAATCCAACTTGATAGCCATTTGGCCCAAGAGACCTTAGTTTGTTTATATCAAACACAATCTTTGTGATTTCATCTCTAGAAAAAAAAACCCTTAGCTTCTTGAGATAGTTTCCTATTGATTTTTGAAGTGATCTCGTCTATTTTAGGCTGTGATGGATTTGAAGAGCTGAAGAGTTTTTTTTTTTGTAATAATATTCTAAGAACACCTTGGTTATATCTTCCTCTTTACAAACCCATTCCTTGTTTTCCTTTTTAATTGAGTGAATGTAGTTCTTCTCCCTTTTTCCTAAGGTGGTGATATGGAAGAATTTAGTATTTTGGTCTCCTCACTTAAGCCAAGACACTCTAGAATTTTTATCCCAAAAAAGCTATTCTTTCTTAAGAAGATCATTCAATTGAGTCAAGGTATTGTTAAAGCTTTCAGTAGAACAATTTATGTTCTTATTATGATAGAAAGAGGCAAGTATACTTTTGAGCTATCAAATTCTCTCTTGAATATTGCCTAAACAGATTTTGTTCCACTTCCTTAGAGCTAGGGTCAAGTTTCTTATCTTTTCACAACTATTTGAGACTTCTTCGGAGCTTTGGATTTTATTCCATTCTTTTTCAATAAAATCCTGACAATTTAAATGAGTGGTCTACATCCATTTAAAATGGAAAGGTTTGTCTTTAATTCATTTTACTTTATCTAACTGAAGAAGGATTGAGATGTAATCCCACCCTTTTTAAAAAAAAAAAAAAAAAAAAAAAAAAAAGGATTCAATAAAAGCATATGGAAATAGTTCTTTCCATTTGGTATTTGTAATTGCCTCATCAAGCCTTTCCTTGATGATGATGTTTCTATTCAGTTTCTTGACCCATGTCTTCGAATCATAACAAAAAATTCTATTAAGCCCTGGAAAGCTAGCTATTGTGATGTACCCCTCTAGGCCCAGTTAGTAAGGCTCTTGTGTCAAAAGGAAAAGATAAATGGAAATGTGATCAAATCAACACATAAACCTCCTTAAGAAAGGAATTTGAACCAACAATCAATTAAAGGTATGTCCTCATTAAATCTGGTCTACTAAAATCGATGGCCACAAAAATTAAAGAAGAATATCAATCTCATGAAACTGTTTAAAATTCATGAAAGGATGGGAGCCCTTGTTAAGCTAGAAAAAGAGAGCACACTAAAGTTGATGATGAACAACAAAGATTATAAAAGAAAGTAGACATTCCCCTTTGTTAAAGTTGAAGTTTAGAGTTTCAATACACAAGCAACTGATGCTTTCCAATAACTCCTTGATGGTTCATGCCTTAAAAGGGCATTTCAAAGCTAAAATACAAGATATTTTATTTCTTACTAAAATGGTTGTTTGGCCATTTTTTCGGAAAATGAACATTCATATCAAAATCTTAAGAAATTCTAACAATTTCTTTTTTCACATAAGCATTGAAGACGATAAGCTTATTAGACCTTAACTCTGTACTTTTTTGCATGGTGAGCCTAATATGTCACTAAAAAAGATCTTTTAAAAGAGGATTTCCATAAAATTTTTAGATTTTAGGGTGCCTCATTCTATCTTAGAGACTGAAATTGTTGTGCTATTTCTTAGCAAATGCTTAGGGCATCCCTCTATCCTTGGTAGAGGAAAATTTTCTATCTTTTCCCTCATTAATGAAAGAGTCTCTCAAAAAAATCTGAGTTTGGAAGGATTGTTTTTAATTTATTTTTATCACTAGATTGAAAGGAAATCCTCCTTAAAACTGTAATTACAGCTATCCCTTCTTATAAAGTCATGATGTAATTTGTCAATTTCATTATAAGTCTAGATGATAAGCTATGAAAGTTATGTATAATGAGTGAGCCTATAAGTGTCTAGTGTGGAGGCTATCACCAAGACAAGAAAGAGCTTTAAATGTTACAAGCCAATGCATATCAAGTAAAGAACTCAAGAAGTGCCAAGTCAAAAATCTCTGAGCCCGAAAGGTAAAATAGGTATAAAACCAAATGGATGTTGTGTGGCTATTCTAAGAGACCCCCAAAGACCAAGGTTTGACCCTATGAAGGCCTAAAGACCAATAAATTCCCTAAGTGCAATTGCTAAAAAATCCTAAGTGAAAATGAGCCAAGAAGTAAACATGGACATTTGAATTTAAAACAACCATAATTTTGTATTCTGATGTCCGTTTGAGATGCACAAATACTCAAACGATCGGCTCGATGAGACCTTTTTGAATTTTAGATCATAGACAGTGGAAGATCACATGATCTGTGATCGATCATAGTCGTGACTGATCATTGATCATGTGATCGTTCACACACGTTAGAGCTTTGGATCCATCTTATAAATATGACATTGACCCAAATGATAAATTAACACCTCTTACACATATTAAAAACATTCTTAAGCATTTTATTTGGGAAAATCATTTGAAAACCTCTACATGAGATGTTATTCAGCAAAATAAGTAAATCTACCTAAAGAGATGAGAGAACAAGTCTTAGAGAGCTAAATATTGATAAATTTATCAACCAAGACCTGAAGTAGAGCCTTTGGAGTTATCAAGGAGTGTTAGAGAGCAAGAACGCCGAACTTGAAAAATCTTATAAAGAGCTCTCTACACCTGGTGTGAAGACTATAGTCACATTTACCTATTGAGAGGTTGAATACCACAACCAAAATACATTCAATTCATCACTTAAATACGTTCACCAGAGCCACCGGATGTGGAAGCTTCTGTCGGAGCTATATGAAGCAAAGTTGGTAATTCACTAAAGACATCAAACTCATGAGCACTTGTTTGAGACACCAAGTGCGAAGTCACCTTTTTCGGGGCCACTAGAGGTAAGGTTTTGTTGATGTTCTTTATAATAGTTGAGAATTAACTACTAATAAAATCAACACGCTCCTGGAGTGGGCATTGGAACGTGGACGTAAGCTGGTGTGCAAAACCACTATAAACACTTGTGTCTTTATGGTTGCATGCTTTGTGTATTTGTCCTTTAATTTCCATATCATATTTGAGCACAAATATCTAGGTCTTAGTTAAATTTGCAAATTAGACTAATTAGGCACACTTGAATATTTGAATATCTTGTGGAAATATATAAATTTGCAATTCATATCTAATTGATCACTTTAGGATATCACTCATAGCACTAAACTTAAGTGATCACATTATGAGGCAATTGTGATTAAATTGGATTAACTTAATTGAATAAACAATTAATTCAAAAGAATTCCTCATAAGTTTCAGAATCCTATTCACCCCCCTCTAGGATCACATTGAATAGTATTTCACTTCTTACAATATGGCTTTGCTTTGAAAGAAAATAAGCTACTTCATCAATGATAGGCAATGGATTTTCTGGTGGGATCAAACATATAATATAAAAAATATTAATTAGGTTAAATGGGAGGAAATTAGATATCTAAATCTAATGAGGGATTAGACTTTAGAGACTTACAACCTTTCAATATTGTTTAATTAGCTAAACAAACTTGGGGAATTTTGTTCAACCTCAAGGTTCTATGGGTTAGAGTTTTAAAATCTTTGTATTTCCCTTAAGTCAATTTCCTTGATGCTTTAGTGCTATCTAATAGCTCTTGAGCTTGAAAAAGCATCTCGGAAAGCAAAATTCTTTTAAATAAAGGCCTTCGCTAATAGATTGGTGATTGGGCCATGTCATTATCACGATCAATCCTTGGATTCCCTCCATCCTTAGTTTTAAAGTCCATTTTCTAAAGCTCCCTCTAGACCCTTTAGTTAAGTGTCCGACCTTATAGATAGGTCATGGTAAACAAAGGCTTGAGATTCTGCAGGGGTGTTCTCCAACAAGTTTTATTTGAAGTTATTATAATACTTTTAAGTGTAGTTCTTGCCCAAGACAAACTTTGATGGAACTTAAATAATAAGACCCTTAATGTATTATATGCATATATAAGGCCCTTAACGAGTTGAGTTTTTAGGGAGCTGAGCCTAGTGTCGCTTGGCTAATGAGGCTCACTAAGCTAAACAAGCTCAACTAGAGGCTCAGTCTTAGCTCTACTCATAATGAGCCAAGCTGAGGTAGCTCAGCTCATTGATATGTGTTATTATTCAAAATGGATCTAGGCATTTTGTTGTAGCCAAAATATGTCTATGCGCCATCCCCTATTATAGTCTCAGACTGCTGTGCTCCCCTCGCTAGTCTTAGATTGGCCAGAGCATTGAATGTGAGAAAGATTGCTCTTGAAGGAGATGCTTTGATTGTCCTCAAAGCTGTTGAATCTGGTAGCTCTTTTTGTGATTTGGATTTAATGAACCTTTTTAATGAATATGTCTATCTTAGTAAGTCTTTTGAAGCGATCTCTTTTATACTTGTTAAGAGATCTGGTAGCTTTGCAGTTCATTGCTTAGCTAAGCATGGTCTTATTAGCTCAACCTCTAAGGTTTGGATGGCTTCTCTTTAATTGGAGAGATTCTCTATAATGATGTCTTGACTACTCGAGGAGTTTTCTTCTGTTTCTCATCGATTTATTTTCCTTTCAGCCAGAAAAAGAAAAAAAAAAAAACTAAAACTAAAACCCTCCACAAAAATACATAATTTGTTCAACCAACCCCATGAGTTTATTTTCTCCAACTCAAGCCTAATAAAACCAGATTAAGCTGTACCATGCACCCCAAAAAGGAGGGAGGTAGAGTAGCCATTAAAACCGCCCCATAGACATCCCTATAGTTGACATTCACCAGGTTTACCTAAGTCTACCAAAATTTGGATTGATAAATGGCCACTATTAGGGGCATCCTCTGGTCTGGGTTTGAAAAGATTGAGATGATGTGAACTTGTCACATGAGAACCATGAGTTTGCATGTTAAGAGTCCTACTTAGCAACCAAAGAAGAAGAAACTCCTGCTTAAGTGTTACAATTCATACTGAGCGGATTAATACTGGCAGACCTGCATCTTTAGGGGTATATCACGTTTATCAATCCTCAAATCACATCTTAGTGGTGGCAATTGGCTGGGCTGGGCGAGATGGGCACAGCTCGAGCTCTCATCTGTATTAGAGATGTTGCGCCATCCTAGGCTAGACCAGCCCATCTTGATGATTTCCGGAAAAATTCTAGCCCAGCTCGGCCTGGCCACGCTAGACAATGAATCCTGTTAGAGTGGGCAGAAAACTGCTACCTTCATTTAAAATCAAGCAAACTGATGAGACTGCACTGGGCTGAAGACTAACAAAGCTAATCCAACAAGAAATTCAGGGCCTACCAGGCCTTTAAGCCTGGCCTAGCCCACCAAGCCCATTGCTAATAGGCTGGGCCAAATGGTCTGGTGGGCCTTCCTTCCCATTGTATGCTACAGTAGCATGTCTCACTAGATGTTTGTGAGAAAAATAATCGATTGGTGCCCAATTATATGGTGGACATAAGATCCCTAATCCATCATCCATAGGGCTACTCAATGAACCTTGGCCACATGTCTATCATGTGATGTCTCTATATAGAAACGCTTGAACACTAAAATCGTTGATCTACTTTGGGGCCAGTCAAGCAAATTAAATCTTTGATTTATATTAAGGACACAAATTTGTCCTCATCTAAAATTGGATTAAGGAACTGGACAAATATAGTTCATACTTTATCCATAACAAGTTCAAGATAGTAGCAAATTAACCTTGTAATTTTAATGAATTATGAATTGTAACTATAGAAATTAGTGTCACAAATTGAACAAATTAATGTTAAATCAAATTTAAGTAAATAGAATTATCAACCTAGCAACAATGGTCTATTTCTTCATGACCCTTCTTTTTTCACCCCATGTAATACATATTATTAACAAGGGAAATTAAGTTGAACCCATGACTGTACAGTTGAGCATGATTACAGGTTCGATCCATTAATTCCATATAATTTGGAAGTCTTCAGTGAGCACCATGTCCATCTCAAAATAGGAAAGCTGATCGTACTTGACTACAGCAATATGAGCATAAACTTGATAAGCTTTGTATAGTTTTAACAACTACAAGTGGCTGAGTCTTAATCATAAACCCATGTCGTACAAATGGATAATTTAACACTTTCTTATTTTATTAATCAAGTTTTAGGTGTATAATTATTAAATGTGTCGAGGACCTTTGACTGAACCATAAGCTGCCATTTTCCAAGTCTTTTGTTCTGTGGCATGTGCTTGACTATTACAGAGTGGTTAGGGGAATGACCTCAAATTATAAACCAAAGAATGCTTGTGGAATGCAAGATGGAATAGTCACCCTAATCTTATTGTTATTATTTTTGGTCAGAAACTTAATCTTATTATTGGGAGTTGCCAAGTAGCGTCCCTACTTAAGTGAGTCAATTTAATATAAACAAATGACATGAGAAGCAAAATATGGAATCCAAATTTGCTTATAAAGGCAACTTTGCCATGGGAAAAGAAGAAGACATGCAACATCTTTTCACTTATACAAGGATACTAGAATATCTGCCTTGAAACATTAGTCTTAGATCTGTTCTTTTCTCTCTCTAAACTTAGCTGTCGCCCAGTTTTGTGCACATGCCCTAGAACAAGAAATTTTCTCTGACCATAGGGGTGGCAACTGACACAAGTGCCCAACTTGCCTGAATGCATGGCATGACTCAATCAGTTTAAATATCAGTATTTTCTCGTTGATTATCTGGATAACCCACCCAACTCAGGATGGCTTGGTTGGGTTGAGGGCCAACCCAAGCCTAACTCCAAATTGAACAAATCAAACAGTAACCTGAACAATCCAAGTGTAATCTATTTAAGCGAAACCCAATTCGTGGCAAGACTCAAAACTTACATCTTCTCACAATATAATCAAGATTACCACTCCCTATAAGCGGGGTTGGCCCAACACTTTATTCAAAACAACCCAAAAAATTCCGTTAAGGCAATAATCACGGGGCTCGGGTTGGGTCTGAGTTACCCAGTGCCCTCAACCGAGACCCCAACTTATCCATGGGTCAGGTTTGGATTTTAGACCTAAGCCTTGTAGGCACAAAAGAATTTTAAGTCCAAAAGTTTGCCTTGGTAAAAAGCTTGGATATTTAACATATGGGACATGAGCTCTGAATTACTGGTTAGGGAGGCCGTGCCTGGCATGGTATTGGTCTACTTAAGGCTGAACCACAAAGTGAAATCCGTAACCCACCTAAAGCCTAGTAGCAGAAGCGAAAACCCACATGATATCCATTTCAAATTCAAATTCAAGTTAATATTGAAAGGAAACCTATTAATGAAGCAAAAGAGGAAAACCTCAAATCAGAAGACGACCATGGGATTGGGATCGCTTACCTACAGAATATTTTCATTTTTTTTGTTCAGGTTTCCTACCATATAATTCTTATGAGTCATTTCAAGATAATGGAACAAGAAAACCTTACAAGATACATAAATAAATAAACACTATGGGAATATGAGTAGATTTTGATATGTATAGACAATCAATCACATCTTGCAATGGAACCTTTAAACTAAATTAGGAGAAGGAAATGTTGGATGAGTAGTAAACGCTTGTGGGGCACCGAAACAAATTAAAATGCTTAATATGTAGGCACCAAATATCATTGAGGCAAGTATGAAAGTTTATAATGATATTCTCTTCAAACCATGCAAGACGTTGCGATGTGAAGACTACCCAACAACAAACAAATACATAAATCAAATTTACATGACTACTCATAGAGTTTTATAAGATTGTCATTACAAATATAATTAGGTTCTACATTCCAAGTATTATAGGGGAGATATGATTGTCTATTAGCACAGAATTGGGGTAAACTGCATATATAAGAGGGTGAGATTTGGGATCCAACGTCCTGGATACACACACATGCACAGAAAAAAAAACCTAATTGAGTGATTTTTCGCATCTGATCCGCAGAACTCTTTCTTATTAACCTTTTGTTTGATTTATCTCAAATTAGATGGTCAAAACTATTTGATCATGTTGGTACTGATTTGATCTGGCAGATCTCTCACACAGTATATGGTGGATCCTGATCCCTTGGTATGTGCCATTTGTCTTAATTCCTAGGGTTCTAGAAAGACCAATCAGTCAAAGAAGCTGGAGAATTTAATTTACAGCCATGATATCATGTGTGTTATATGTGTAAATAAATAAATATGATAATAAGAGTACAATTTGGTATGTAAAGCCAATCGGTAGCATTCTGCCATGGAACCCACATATATACTAATTTAGGATATGGAAACGTTGGGTCAGATGTAACGCATGTGGGGCACTACAGAAAATTAAAATGCTCGAAGGAGATCGACAGCAAAGATATAAAAGAAAGATCAAATGTAATAATATTCTCTTCAAACCATGCATACGTTATATGATGTGAAGACTACTAACAAATACATAAATCAATTCTTCTTGACTAGTCATATGAGATGTATAATAAGCTTGACATTACATATATAGTTGCCTTCTACATTTCAAGTTTTGTAAGTGTTGATATGATTGTATATTGGCACCTCAGTCCCCCACCCCCCTCCAAAAAAAAAAAATTGCTTGAATGATACCCGCATTTGTTCTTCAGATTTTTTATTGACCTTTTCTCTTGATTTTTCTAAAATTAAAGGGTTGAAATCATCCAATTATGTTGATGCTCTATTGATCTAGCTTATCTCTCTCACACAATAATTGGTGGGTTTTAACTTCTAAGCCCCTCAATACACACCATTTGTCTTGATGCCCAGGGTTCTAAAGAGAGCCATATTTCGTTCTGTCGAAATATTAGAATTTCGGATAATTCTCCGAAATAAAAATGTTTCTTCTCTTGAATAGTCCTCTTAGGGTTGAATCCCACTGGCAGCATCCCACTCCCACCTGTTGTGTGGTTCTCACATTTAAGATTCTCCCAAACAAAACCAAAGTTTTGGAATCTTAAATGTACCACTAGGTGGTACTCAAAGTTATAGATTACTCCATATGTTAATATTAATAATATCATTAACACACGATTTATTTAAAAAAAAATCCGTATCGTGGAACACATTCAACCTACGAGGCCATGACCTTCTGATGGAGCAGTTGTGAAGGAGTTTCATTGAAAGAATCAAAATATAAGTGAGGGATGGCATGTATTATCCATGATACGGCAAGGCATGGTATGCCATGTATGAATGATGCATGATGATCAAGAAAATGTGTAGAAAAGGACAGACATGCTTATTCTCAAATCGATGGTAGATCCGCATTAATGGGTTCACGTATTCTCATGCAATAAACTAAAATAGTTATATAAAATAAAATATAAAGTAGGCAACAAATGTAACCTGTTTGGGGTTGACTTTACAGGTTCGGTGTTGGAAGTGAATCTTTTTCACACCAACCTGAGCTTTTTATTATTCATCACATGCAATATCACTTTTATGAATCTAACCATGAAGATTTTTTTTTCCATCTCATTTTAATCACAGAATCAAACCCCAAAACCCAAATCTTCACTATAATTGGACCAGACATAGACAGACCTTGCTGGTCGATCGGACCGATTGACACTGGACCTGCCCACCCAGGTGGTCAATTAGGTTGGCCATATATATGGCAAAAAAAGCAGTCAAAATAGGACCACATGGTAATTAAAAGAAAACCAACTGCCCTAAGTGGTTGAACCACTGCATAGTTTGAACAAGTTTTAATCATCTTTATTTCAAATGGAGAGTAAGTTCCACGAATCCCAAATCAGCAGATGACACAAAAACTAACAAGGGTATTTTGATAAATACACATGGGATACTCATACTTGTTATTTGACAAAAATACCCCTCATCCGGATTGGAACTGGCAGGATTTATCTGCATTTGCAATGAAAATTAAACAGGAATAAGTTCCAGATCTTTGTATTGTCAAAAAATGGTTTATCTGGCCGGGTTGACTCAGCAATCGACCTCTTTCGGCGTCCTGCAACCAACGTTAATTGATGCTCACGGGTCAACCCGGATAAGCACGGTTGCATTAAATGTTGTAGCTCGACAGGTATGAGATGTGTTTGGCTTTAGAATTTTAATTAAGGAGAAAATTTTCCTAGGAGGCTTCTTTCTCAGGATGTCCGTGGGAGGAAGTGATACGTTGTTAAAGGAGACTCGTGTGGTGTGGTGCCACTTTTTTCTTTGTCAAACTTGCGGTAAAATGGCTCCACACATGGCATAGCCATACACGTGGAGGGAATGTTGCTTTCATGTTGATCAAAAGTCTACTCGATTGGCTGATTCATAGCCATTTGATGATGTATTACTATTACTTAAGACATTGCATGATTCAATCATGTTGACAGTCGCACATGGTAGCACTGCATGTAACTCCAGGGGATTCAACCCTACGACTTCCATAGGGAAGATAAATGCTGCAGCCACGGGAGCAGGGGGGTTGGTGCATAGTTCACGGATTTGATGGTGATATCTTGATCCCTTCGTGGTTACAAAAGGCCTGCATGGGTAGGCATGCATGATGCTGATGAGGAATGATGTCATATGCTTAGATGCCTGACAAGTGGCATAACCTCAAGTGATGGTATATCTAGAGTATGAAAGGAGAGATTAATGGATGTTGTAGAAGTTTCTTTTGAAGCTGAAAAACCATCCACAGCATTGCCAGCGAGCAGGACCTATGGTTATGATGGTCCTAGATCCATTAGACGGGTGGAGCCATTTTAAGATTCATGTTCAATAGTTTGTATTGGGTGTTGTATTTGGTTGTATTCTTGAATATTCAAAATATTGAATCTTTATAGGTTTGATCGATCAAAATTCTTAAGGATAAAACCACATTTTACCTAATTGATTGAAAAGCTTTTCGATAAATCGAACCCTTTCAATTGATAGAAATAGGCTTGATCGATCCAACTGTGCAGATTAATTATAAAAAAAATGGTCCAAACAATTTTACAAGATTTCTCTTATGAATAAGTTTATAAATGGGTGTCTAGTGTGTCTATAAACATTAGAGGACGATTGATCCATATAGAATGATTTCAAAAACATTTTTTATTTTTTCCGCAAAAACACTTCTTGTTTCTTTAAGTTTTGAGTCTTGGATTTGAACCACATTAGTTACCATTCGTTGTGGATCTTCTTATACTGTACGAGTCTAAGAAGATCGTGTTGTTGAATTTTGGGGTGGTTGCCAATGTTCCCTATTGCATCAGAATAGTGAGCAAATACCATCAAAGTTAATGTCTTTTGACACACCTTGACACAAACCGATAAGAACATTCTTACTTGTACTCTTTTATTGTTATTTCATTTACAATACTTTTTATGGTATTTATATGCAAACAATTCTTAATTCTTTCATTATGTTATTACATTAGTATTGAAATCCTTCGAGAATTTTTACTGTAGATTATATTTTGGATACACTGATTGCATTGTCTTTACTTAGTATCTGTATTTAGTGAATATTTATTGATTCTTATCATACATTTTGATCATTGCTTTACAACATTGGCAAAGTGTCTAGAATTCAACTCGAGATGTAGCTTGAATGACTATCCGGAGAAAATCTTGATATGACCCATTTATGCACTGTATTCTTAACCCAACCCATGGAGAATAGGGTTTAGTGTGGTTTTATATTGTGGGTTTCTTCTCTTTCTTGGAGCATGGGATTTTGGAAGAGGCATGACCACACTAATCATTGTAATCTATGTTTTTGTTCATAGTGAAATCTCTCTTGTTGTTCTTCACCTGTGGATGTAGACTTCAAGCCGAACCACATTAAATCGTTTGTGTGCTTTGTGTGATTATTGCTTTTACTATTTTTTTCTTTTATTTTGTTGCATACAACTCCCAATTTGAGAATTTCGCACAAGAAGCTAGTATTAGATCCCTAGGTTAATCAATTGTGTGTTTTTTTTTTTACATTGTAGAAAAATACGAAGAAGAAAAGTTTGATGAGAAAAATAACTTCAGCGTATGATGCGTGAGGTTGCATGTATTATTGGTTCAACATGGGCTATTCAATGCATTAGTTGGGAGGAAAAACTTTTTGCGCTGATGATAGAAGATGATAGAGAGGAACTCAACATCAAGGCACTCAACGCGATTCAGTTGTACTTGGTTGATGAGGTGTTGTGAGAGGTTGTAGATGAAGTTTTTACGGATGGATTATGATTTAAGTTGGAGTGCCTGTACATGACCAAGTCTCTCATAAGTAAGTTGTATTTGAAATAACGCCTCTATACATTAAGGATGAGAGAATGTATGTCTCTTAAAAGCCCACCTTGACAAATTCAATAAAATTACTATGGATTTGAAAAATATTGATTTTAAGGTTAATGATGAAGATCAAGCTATTATTGTTTTGTGTTATTTATCTTTATCATATGAATACATTGTTACTACTGTACTTTATGGAAAGGACACCATTTCTATGGAGGATGTTAATGCATCTTTGCACTCTTGGGAGTTAAGAAAAGTGTTTAGAGAAAAAGGTGAGAGTTAGAAAAAAGGTATGCAGAATGAAGGAAAAATGTTATGGTAATGATAAAGGCTAATCTAGATTGAAAATGAAAAATATCATTACTGTCATAAACCAGGGCATTTAGGCGAGATAGTTCAAAGCTTAAAGAGAAAAAGGAGAAGGAAGTTACTGGCATTGTAGAAGAAAATTCTAATGGTTTTAAAAACATCATGTTAGTGACTTATTGTAACGTATATATAGATGAATGAATTTTTTACTCGAGTTGCTCCTATCACATGTGCCAAAACCAAGATTGGTTTACAACCTTTAAGGTGGTGAATAATAGTATAATTTAAATGAGAAATAATATGCCTTATAGAACTGCAGGGATTGGAATAGTCTAGATCAAGATATATGATGGGATTGTTAGGACCTTGACTAATGTTTGGCACATACCAGAATTGAAGAAGACTCATTTATTTAGATTCTCTTGATTACAACAATTGTAAGTGTATCACTGAAGGTGGAGTTATGAGGGTGACAAAAGATGCTTTGGTAGTGATGATAGGACAGAAGAATGGTAATATTTATATGTTTTAGGAAAACATAGTTTCAGGTGTAGTTACGGTATCATCATCGACTGATTCAGATGCTAACACTACCCTCCTATGACATATGTGGTTAAGTCATATAAGTGAGAATGGTATGACAATGTTGAGCAAGCAAGACTTGTTTTGTGGTAAAAAAATAGGAAAGTTAGAATTTTGTGTTCAAGAAGCAATGCAAGGTTAAATTTAGTTCGACTGTTCATAGGACCAAGAGTAAAGTGGATTACATCCACTCTGATCTTTGGAGCTTATTCCATATCGCTTGTTCTCGATATCTGCTGAATTTCATTGATGATTACTCAAGAAAGGTCTGGATATTACTTTGAAGCATAATAATGAAATGTTTCTCAACTTTAAGTGATAGAAAATTATGATTGAGAAGAAGACAAGTAAGAAGATCAAGAGACTAAGAATTGATAATGGCTTGAAGATTAGTTTATGTGAGTCCAATAGGTATTGTAAGGATGTGGAGATTATAAGTTATCACACAGTTAGATATAAGCCTTAGCAAAATGGTGTGGCAAAACTCATGAATAGGACTTTTCTTGAGAAAGAATTTGTTGTATGCTCTCTAATATTAGATTAGAAAATAAATTTTAGGCTGAGATAGTTTCTCCAACTTGTTACTTGGGTGTAAGACGTCTAGGAAAGTATTGATTGGTACTCTTCAATATTATTCTAGCTTGAGGTTAGTTATCCTACTTAAGTTCATGTGAATGAAGTTAAGCTCAAACCTAGAACTAAAAGTTGTATTTTTATAGGTTATGCATTTAGGGTGAATGGAAACAAGTTGTGGTTTCTTGATCCCAAGTCACCTAAGTTTTTTTATCAGTAGAGATGTGACTTTTGATGATTTTGTCATGCTTAACCAGAGAAAGGAGAATGTTGATGCAAATAGAGACCACGGTGTCAGCGAACAGGTGGACCTAAGTGTGATGTTTTAGGAAAGAGGTAAGATAATACTTTTGTTCAGCTTATTGAAGAAGATGAGCAAGATCTTAGTGAGGAGGAGGATGCATAAGAGGAACAACATTATAATATTGCTATTAAGAGACAAAGGAGAGAGATTAGACCACCTCAAAGGTATACTAGCTATGCATAAATGGTTTCTTATACATTGTCTATGGTAGAAAGTGTTAGGAGCCTTTCACATACCGTGAAGCTATCACAAGCAGTGAGTCTATACAATGGATTGTTGCTATGAATGAAGAGATTGTGTCTCTCCATAAGAATCAGACTTATGAGCTAGTATAATTGCCTACAAAGAAGAAAAGTATTGGCTACAAATGAGTTTACAAGATTAAATAAGGACCTCTAGGAGTTGAAGATTTAAAGTATAAGACATGCTTGGTGGTAAATGACAATAGTCAGAAAGAGGCTATGGACTTCAATGAAGTATTCTCGCCAGTTGTGAAGCATAGTTTTATACACGTGGTCTTCTCATGGTTGCTATGCTTGATTTAGAGCTTGAGCAACTTGATGTTAAGACAACTTTGTTGTATGTCAAGCTTGAGTAATAGATTTACATGCATCAGCTAGAGGGATTTATTGTCTCAGGCAAGGAAGACCATGCTTGTTTATTGAAGAAAAAAAATCTTTAGATGGCTTGAAATAATTGCTTAGACAGTGGTATAAGCGGTTTGACACTTTCATGCTTGGGCATGACTTCTTTAGAAGTCAATATGATAGTTGTGTTTACTTTAGACAGCTCCTAGATGGTTCTTTTGTGTACTCATCAATACATGTTGATGACATACTTATTGCTACCAAGACCATGTCTGAAATTACCAAGTTGAAGACTCAACTTAGTGGTAAGTTTAAGATGAAAGATTTGGAGGTAGCAAAGAAGATTTTAGGCAAGGAGATTTATAGGGATAGAAAAACACCAAAGTTGTACTTATCACAGAAGAACTACTTTGTGAAGTTACTTGAGCGCTTTGGTATATAGGATTATAAATCTATGAGCACTCCATTGGCAAATCACTTTAATATTTCAATAAACTTATCATCATAGACCGATAAAGAAAAGAAGTATATATCTCAAGTTTTATTTGCAAGTATAGTTGGGAGCCTCATGTATGAAATGGTTTGAACTCGTCCTAGCATTTCACATGCTATTGCTATTGTGAGTAGATTTATGGAATATCCAGGGAAGGCACATTGGCAAACAGTGAAATGAATACTTCGGTATTTGAATAGTACTACAGATGTGGAGGTTTTATTTTTGAAAAAACAAGTGGACTTGATGAATGTGAAATTAGATTCGTACATTCTAATTTTGTAGGTGATTATGACAAGAGGAGATTTTTGACATGTTATGTCTTCACTCTATTAGGTTGTGTAATGAGATGGAAAGCAACATTATAGGATACAGTTACTTTGTCTACTACCGATGTTAAGTATATGGTGGTGATTGAGGTAGTGAAGGAGGCTATTTGGTTGAAAGGATTGTTTAGAAAGCTACGTCTGAAGCCGGGTTTGATTGTTGTAAATTGCGACAGTTAAAGTGCTATACATTTACAAAAAATCAAATGTATCATAAGAGATCCATACATATTGATGTCAGATACCATTTCATTCGTAAGATCATCTTGTAAGGCCAAATTGTTGTTAAGAAGATTGGAATATAAGATAATCTAAGACATGATGACCAAGTTACTTCCAGTTTTTAAGTTTAAGCATTGCTTGGACTTGATTAGTGTTTGTAGTATTTGATAGTTACCCTTCGGGGTTGTGTGGAGAAGATGTTGCGAGAGTTTTCTATATTATATAGCTTGGTAGAATTCAAGCCAAGGTGGAGATTTTCTTGGAGACCGAGATGTAACCCAGATGACGATCTGTAGAAAAACCCAATATGACCCGTATGAATCATATTCTATTGTTTCGATTCTTTGAAAAACTTTAATTTTTTATTAATTTTCCTAAAAATCCAGATCATGAACAAATATTCTCCCATGATCACCATATGAAATGCTAGGATTTAATCAATGAAGATTAAGCAGAATACCTCAATGGCTAAACTAGATACAAGATGATGATCCGACCCGGTCTCCAAATCATCTACGCCTACTCTAGAATTCTCTGTGGTTCTTCCAACTTTAAAAAAGTCATAGGAGCTTATCTGAAGGTGGGTTCCTTTTTATGTAGATTATTTGAGAAACCAAATTAACCCAAGGGGGTGTGGAATCCTTATGAGATTTTTATCCTTAGGTCGTGGAGCCCAATATCCTTAATTAAGTTAAACTGCATTAAGAACACTCTATCTTTTATTAATTATAAATTGACATACTACTAATTGCAATAATCTCTGTTACATATTACAATTGAACTCTCAAAGATAAGAACATTACAATGACACCCTTCCTTATAGATATTTCACAAATATGTCATTCCACTGCACAATATTCCTTAATGACCTATAGGATGATAAAATAATTATTGTCTAACCCCTATGGTCATTAGAACATTATCATTAGGAACTTAATGAATCAATTGGACATTTAAAAACATTTAT
>JAOXJP010284181.1:0-19274 GCA_025762735.1 Platanus orientalis | reverse complement strand
ATATTTGGACTTAGTTAAGGATATGCATGATGGAATGGTAACTAGCGTTGTAACAACTTGGGGAAAGATGAGTGATTTTTTTTTATCATATTAGGTTTTACACCAGGTGTCATCATTGAGCCTTGACCTCTTTCATTAGTTATGGATGAGTTGACTAGGCTTTTTTTTTTTTTTTTTTGATGAACAGTTGGCTAGGCATATAAAAGAGGAGATCCCATGGTTAATGTTGTTTGCCGATGATTTTGATTGACAAGGGTAGTGAGGGGTAAAGGCTGAGTTAAATTTTGGAGGATTTTTTAGAATGAAATTTTTTAAGATCTTCCGACTTAAACAGAATATACAGAATGCAATTTTAGTTTTTACTAATGGAATAGATACAAGGTCATAGTAAAGATTGTTAGTCAAGAGATACCGCAAGGTGACTTTCTTGATATTTTGTTTCATTCATCAATAAGGAGGACAAGATGGAAGAGGATGTTGCTCATAGAATTACAATGGTGTGGCTGAAGTGAAGATGTGCTTTTGGAGTGCAGTGTGTCCAATGCACACCATTAAAAATGGAGGAAGACTTTTATAAGACAGCTATAAGACCACCATTCTTTATGGATAGAGTATTAGGTAACCAAGAAAACACATACATAGAATAAGTGTAACTCTGAAGAGGATTTTCAGATGGATGAGTGGCAACTTTAGGGGTGGTGTCAATAGGTGACAAGATGAGCGAAAATCGATTTACATGGTTCAGTTATGTGCAATTAGGACCAATACTTGCAACAGTGGGAAGGGGTTAGATGGTGCAAGTTTAAAATGATGGGTTGAAGTAGTGTTGAAAAGACTTGAGTGCTTATGATTTAACAGAAGATAAGGGCCCCATATAGAGTGGAATGGCAGAACAGGATTTGTGTAACCGATCGTAAGTGGTTGGGATAAGACTTTGTTGAGTTGAGTACTTTATGTTTTGGTTGCTGCTTGTTATGTGCTTATGGTTCTGTATTTCAGTCCTTTTGGCACTACTTTTTTTACGTTGTTGAAATATAGTTGCATTAAGACTCTTAATAGAGGACCCTGAAAATGTTAACTTATTATATGCTTTCTATGGTAGCTATCCTTATTAGAGATTCCATTGCAACATATGATAAATTTGGGATCTTGTAAAAGGAACTGTTGAGTGACATCTTATTTAATTCATTGATAAAAAGATTATTGACAAGAGCTGTTTGAGCTGTGATGGTACACGCGAATTTCCCAATTAAAGGCATTCTGAAATCAGATTCCCTTAAACTTTCAAATGAGAGGTCCAAAAATACAACAAAGCAAAGCTCCTATAAAGTACTTTTGAGGGTTTGTTTTTGGAAAGAAGTAAGGTAATTTTATAAATCAAAACCAACTAGACAACAAACAGCATGATAGATGCTAACAACAAAAAGGGAAAGGAGAGACAAGAGAAAGCTAGGATCTAGGAGCAATCCAGACCCTAGAAATGAAAGACTCCCAATCAAAAAGCCAAGATCAATAAGAGGGGATCAAGATGGAAGAGGAGGCTGACAGCCAATCATAAATCTTGGACAAGGTAGCATCACTAATCTTCCATAAGGGGAGGAAGAATAGTTGAAAATTCTTCTATTACGCTCCTCCCAAATGGACCAACATGCGGCCGCCGAAATGAGATGCCACATCAACTTCCCCATTTGACTCCAGTCATGACTAGCCTGGGATGCCCAACAAGCAAAGAGGCATTTCAAATCTTCTGGCTGCACTCAAGAAACCCCAAATCTGACCAACATGAATTTCCAAATAGCATCTGCCAGAGGAACCAGCATATGACAAAAGGCTTTCTCTCTCTCAGAATCTCACCTGTCTTGCTTAAGACCCCAAACTTCCATACCGACCAAGAAAGAACATCTGGCAATTACGAGAATCACCATTAAGGAAGAAAGACCATAGTCTGCTTGTTATACTGCAATGAATAAGGTGACTGACTGTTTCCGTTTTCGCTAACACATACATCTGTTTGGAATTGAATGGCTCCTGAACACCAGGTGATCTACTGTAAGGATTTTGTTTAGGTATGCCAACCAAAGGGAAAAAGTCATTTTTGAAAGGACTAGTAGTATTCTAATCCACCTTGGGCAGGAGGCCCCTTCCATCATTGTGGTATATAGGGTGAGGAAGAAAGACCTAACCGAAACACTTCCATTGGGGTCTTCTCATCCTTTGGTGGTTTAAGGGTCTTTTTTGTCTTTACATAAGTCTTGTAATCTTTGGGGTCAGGAGGACCCTTACCGCACTTTGTTTTTTCTTTCTCACCTCTTTTTTATGGAATGCAATTTATATGTCCAAAAAAAGAAAAGAAAAATTCCATTGGGGTTTCACATTCTATGTTTTTTTTTTCCACTTATCTATGGTGGATGTTTTACATTACATGATTATCAATGCAATGTTTTATATGAAGTTGTTTGTGAATTCTTGATGATGCTTCTAAACATTCAACTTTTTCTTCTGTTGATCATGGAACTTATATGATAGTTTCAGTTATTCTACCCAAATGTTTTTCAACTTTTAAACATGTACTGTTGCAGCTATGGGTAGGGCATGGGAGTAGAGCTGCTGAGGAGAAGCATTTTTTTGATAGCCATCTGGCCCCTTTTTACAGAATTGAACAGGTATTTGTGTCATTTTACTTATTTTGTTGCTTTGTTTATAATCTTACATAGTATTGATTTGGTTGGAGTAGGAAAAAAAAGATCTTATTAGACCTATTGATTTTTCCCTGCGTAAGTTTTATTTGTTAGGCTTTTTAGTGGGTTTGTCATGTTTCAGTTCGATACCTTAGTCAACTAAATCTGAATTTTACTGGTTTGTTCCTTTGCTGCATTTTCTAAGACTGACTTGTACTGCTACTTCTGATTGCTTTGGCTTAGTACGTTGTTTTGTAGGAACTAGGAAGTCCCCCTTCCCCCCTTTAATCTAATTTTGCTGGACAGTTTATCACATATTATGTCTTTATACTAGAGCAAACCATATGTTCTAGATTATAATGTGTTAGAGCCAAATGTGCAACTAGTCTTTTTAATGGAACCATTGTTAAATATACTAGCATAGTGATATTTGATGAGTTGACCTTGAAGGTGAAAACTTGCAAGATAGTAGAGCTGCTTTTACAAGTCATTTCTCCTTTGTAGATTTATAGGTACGAAGAGCTTTAGATGTTGGCAATTTTTTTTTTTTTTTGGGTGGACTACCACTTTTTTACTTTGATATTTAGGTGTACAAGCTCCTTTAATGCTTTTTTAGTTTTCTTTTAAAGGGATTGGAATATTTTGGGTCCTGTATTTTATGGTTTCTAGTAAAATACAAGACAAATAGTTGCTAGAACATAACGTTGGGGCGCTATAGTATTTTTATTAACTTATGCATTTTAAGTCAAGGGGGCTCCAGCCCCCCCTGGATCTTAATGGTAATATTTTATTAGAAAGGAAGTCAGAAAGAAGGGGAGAAGAGTCTAATGCCTATCCCAAATAGGTCTCAGACTCTCAACCACAACTCAGGGGGCCAAGACCAACAAACTTTGCTGCAGGACCCCAGTCCAAGCCAATCACATGGATACCCGCATCACCAAAATAATAAAGATAGCCCTAAGCACCCCAAAATGCAACAGGGAGACTAATCTGATCCCCATTCCCGACGCCAAGCAAGGATTGCATATTTTTTCAGATGTCCAAACAACAAAAACCAAGCCTTAACATACATCTTTAATATAACCGGCACCCAAAAAAAAAAAAAAAAAGCCTTTAGAACCAGCTCTTGAGACGATGTAAAGAGCCATATTGTTTTTTGGGCGAAATTTGTTATTTGTTATTTGTTTGTTTTTATTTTTATTTTGTTTATCCTTTTAAAGTCTGTGGTTGATTGGAGGTTTAGTCTTTTGTTTTCCAATATATATTGGCTTTTCAAGCCTGGTATTGGGGCTTTGGCTCCTCTGTGGCATACTCCTTGTATTTTATCTTATTTATACATTAATAAGTTATTTGTTATCGATATGAGCAACATAGAAAAGGTGCAGAAATAAAATTCTATTACCAGGATGCTTTCCAAGCATCGTAAAAATGACCAGTAAGGAGTACGTTGTGGTGTCATGGTAGTTTTCATGGTGATGTGATGGGTTTAAGAATTCATTTTACTGTTCCAGATCGAACCTCTAGTAGGTCAATTAAGACAGTTTACTTTACTTTACAACCTTATTATCAAGGAAAATGAACTTAAGCTGACATAAAAGTAAAATAGGCAATCATCAATATGTGGGATACATACAAGGAACTGCATGGTTAAAGTTTTGAACCAGTATGAATCATACAAACCACACATGTATCACAGCTGAAAGATTACAGAGACACAATTTTAGTTGGAAGGTTGCATCAAAGAAATCCTCTCTATGATACAGACCTACTGATAACAGTTAATTCTTCCGCAATGCTCCCATATCTTTTTTTCTTCTTGCCAAGCTATCTCTTGAAGCCTTAGCTCTACCTGCACTAGGGTGCTCCGAATCCCCACATTGTACAAATTTTTTCTCTTATCTAGACCTTTCTGTCCACTAGTCTTCTGTCTCAACTCTCATATCATCAGATTATTTCAATCTCTTGAATAACTCATTTGATCATATTACATTTTGCACGCATTTGATTACTAATTTGATTATCAAAGGTTGAATAGTTTAGCCCTGGACCTTATGGCTTATTCAAATATTTACAACATCCAGACTATATTGATAGTTGAAAATAACTGCTATGAATATGCTAAATTCTCTTCATGCATAGGGCCCCTTTTCATTAATCTAGTGGTCTTCAAAATCAAGCTTGATCAGTGGACTTTGTTTTGGTGAGGGTGGGCAGGGGGGAGGGGTGTTGTTGAATTTTAAGAATTATCTTGATTCAGTACACCTCTACTATGTCCAGAATCAATTCTGAAATCAGCTGTCATTATCTTCCTAACGATCTTCCGCTGAAATTCTTTTGATCTGTCTCTGATCTAACAACAGCTGTTTCTGTTGGTTCATCATTTTTATTCTCCTTATCACCCCATGACTAGCTTTATCTTTACTTCATTGAAACCCACTTCTCTTATTAGTTCCTGCATCACTTCTTTCCCAAAATCCTCCCTTATTAGTCGGGGCTAAAGCTAGAATGAACAAAAGAATTAACAAATATTCACTAAAGGTGCTGTTTCTTTCCCTTGTCTTGGTGTGTGTGTAGTGTGAGTACCGAGTGTCTAGGAGTGCAGCATATCCATCCCTAAAAATTCCTTGACACAGCTTTTGGATGGACCTAGGAAGACTGCAGTGTCATGGGGAGGTGGAAGACTATACGATGGACCCTCAAGCTGTCTCTCTCTCTCTCTCTCTCTCTCTATATATATATATATATATATATATATAAGAATTTGATTCAATGTTTCGTAGTTTATGTTTATAAATTAAGATCACTTAAAGGTCTATGTCGTAACATATTTCATTGTGTATAACATAAAAATGAGACACTTTTTTTTTTTTTTTTGTGCACATCTTGGCACTTCTTCTAGATGTGCTAAGTACCCTTGCCAAATGCTGACGTTAGCATGGCATGTTATGGCATGCCATGCCAAAGAGTTGTGTGTCAGACTGTCCACATTTCTATGATCACTAGTATTACCTTGTTTTGGTCTCAGGAGTAGGTCAAGAAGTTTACACAATCATGTGTCAAACCTTTGCCTCGAGTCTATTGTGCCGTTTTCATGTACCACCTTCAACATACAACTAAAGGACATCTGAAAATTGTGAGCATTGCATAACTTTGTATTTCCAACAGTGAAGTTTGATTTGATGAAATCACTTTGACATATACCTTTCAACCCTCAGTGGTTGAGTTAGATCATACTTGTCTTCCAAACTCTTGACATTTCAAAATTGTTTGCTCATGCCCGAGGTTTATTTCATGAATAGAGAAATCTAGAATTTACTGAAAAAATGATAGATTAGTATCTGGTTTGAAATTGTGTGTGGTATTCTAGGAAATATTAAGCCTATTAATGTTTCATTCAATTGAAACTATGATATCTTATAGGAAGGTATTTAGTAACGATGCCATTGCTAGATTTGTATTTGGTTTGACATTATGCCTGGTATTCAAGGAAATTTTAAGTCTATTCATGTTTCGTTCATTTAAAACTATTATATCTTTTGCGAAGGTATTTAGTAATGATGCCATTGCCAATAGTTTAGTATCTGGTGTGAAATTATGCATGGTATTCAAGGAAATATTAAGTCTATTCATGTTTCATTCATTTGAAACTATCATATATTTTACAAAGGCCAAGGTACTTTGATGCCATAGCCCTAGTAATATGTCTACCTGCTAGCTGTTGAATGTGACAATAATGAATTCACACACTTTATGAAGTTATTCCAAAATCAAACAACTGGCTTGAGGTGTTATTGAATTTTCTCTCCACTGGGGATATGTGGTATATTTTATTTTCACAGGTGTCTTGTTCATATCAAGGAAGATGAGTTGCATCTTCTTAATCCTACATTGATCCCACTTTTCTATCCATGTTCCTGTGTATTGTGATTTTATAAGTAATAAATGGCATGACACTGAATGGTTGCTTTCTTTTCAGCTTATATTAGCGACCATTCCAGATTCAAAGCATGGCAAGTCACCCAGTATTGTGACGGAAAACAATATCCAGTTGCTCTTTGAAATCCAAAAGAAGGTATTAGTGTTACTCAAAAATCATCTTGATATGTAAATTATGGATTGAATTAACTATCTTTTATGTCATATACTTTATCATTTCCAAATGGCTACTTGATCTATGTTCACTTACTGTGGATGACAATCTTTTTCTTTTTCTCCCTTAAATTGACAGGTCAATGGCATTCGTGCGAATTACTCTGGCTCAATGGTTTCTCTAACTGACATTTGCTTGAAACCACTTGGCCAGGATTGTGCCACTCAGAGTGTTCTGCAGGTATTGTTCTTTAATTCTTCAATTGTATTTTTTACTATTCTAGGCTCAAAATTGTGATGGGGCTTTCCTTGCACATTATCCATTTGGCTTGTTGGGAGGAGCTTAGTTTATCACAATTTTATTTTATAAACTATTTTAATTGAATTATTAGCTTTGGTCTGGTTCACTCTAAAAGCAAGCTTAGTAGTGGAAGTTATCTTAAAAAGTGACAGGTCATACCATTGGCTTCTGATACCCCCATGGTATGACTATCATGATTATTCTGTGTTATGTAATGCCGTTGGGACATAATAATGCACTCTACTACAGATGTTTGTGATCTTCTTTGGGTCTACTGGTCATTCGCAGTTTGCACATAATTATAGGTTTGAGTAAAGTTGGCAAACATGTTAAGTTGATTAGGCAAGAGAAAGGTGTTTCTTTGAAGCTTCATCTCAGAATTTATCGAAATCATTGATGGGAGTAGTACTTTCGACACTACATTCTGTTCTCACATCCATTTTGGGGCTACCCTTATGGGAGTAAGTTTGGATGAGTGTTTTTTTGATGAATAGTTAGGATGAATGTAATCACCTTTAATTTTGTTCTTCTTTCCTATTTCTGTCTTATTGTGCTTTCTAGAACTTTTACCGTAGCTTCTTTTTAGTGATTTTGTTTGGAAACTTGTCCCCTCCTCTTAATAAGGATCCAACTCTTAAAATCAAAAGTTCTGGTAAAGTTCAGTTTTGATGGAAGATGGTCACATTGACATGCTTTTAATTGTTTTTCTTTTGTGGAAATTATCAAAAATCTTCATTTCTAGGACTCTCATTCAATCAGCAATGGGTGGGGGATTCTTGCACCAGTTTTTATGGATTGTGTTAGGTTCTTCTTTTCACCGTTTCCAAATGCTTGAAGTTTGGAATTTCTTCTGGTGGTGGAACTTTTGGGAGGAGTGTTAAAGAATGCAGATGGAAAATGGGCTAATTGAGGGGTTTAAATGTTGATGTACATGGGAAAATATTAGAATACAATATGTAAGGGTACGTGTGTATAAGGGTATACTTGTAAATACCCATATGTAGGGATGTATCTTTTCATGTTGAAAATATAGAATACGTATGTGAGAGGCTGTATAACTCTATATGATTTCCCATCTCTCTTCTCTTTTTCTTGCTCCTCCTCTTCTTCCTTCTACAAACCCTAGCACCTTTCAACACTTTCTTGCACAAATCCACTTGGTATCAGAGCCTACTCGTCACTCCCAGGAGACCTGAAAAGCTTCTGCAGTTGCTGCTCACACTTTTCTGACGCCATTAGGCCGTACAAATGACATCATCATCCGTACAGATGTAGTAGGTTAGTGAAGAAAATTGTCGATCTGGGTAGATCTTGATTTTAGATGATTTTTCATGGTGTTCATGGTTGTTTTAGAAGTCCTCTAGTAATTTTTGTCACTTTTTTATTATTTTCTACTGAAAACTCACATTTGAGTTTAGGTGATGGTGCTTGAGATTCAAGCCTTTTTTCTACAATTTCTCTCTAGAGGATGGATTTTTTTTTATGTATGATCTTTAGAATCAAGTGTCAATCAGTTTGGTTACGATTTGAAGCTGTTGTGTTGAGTTTCATGAAGCATTTCTAACACCGTGGCCCTCTATAGCATTTTTTGAGCCAAGTCGTGACTTATGGCTTCTTTTGGTACTTTGTTTTGTACTGCACTAGGGTCATGGACAGTGTCTCGCCGTATTTGGGTGCCATTATGATGTTTTTTTGTTGATTAAAGTGTTGTGTGACCTGTCCATGTGCATTTTGGTTGCTGTCTTTAAATGCATTTTGCTTTATTTCCAACTATTTTGGTAGTTTTGAACCTCATCATTGAACATAAAGGGATGTATTGCATAGTTCACCCATATTTCCTCTGTTCTTTAAAGATTTTGGAGACCTTGTGTTTACGTGGGGACCTTGTGTGCTGTATTTGAGCCCTCTTACTGCGCTGGTTGATTGTTCTATGGCTGTATTGGATCTTTTGTTGGTGTGTTCGTCTTTATGCTGGGATTTATCAGATCTGGAACTGCATGTTTGCTATGGGCTTGGTTAAGGTGCTTTCAAAGGCTTGTGTGTGCTTTCTCTTGCAATCCAATGCTTGTCTATTGGAGTGCCTTGTGGTTTTTGTGCTTTAGGGCTGTTGTAGTGTGTTATTGTGTCTTTGAGGTTGTTGTGCTTTGGTCGTTCTTTGATACTTGTCTCGTCTGGTTGTGACATTCGCCCTTTGTTTGTCCATGATCGCCATTATTTGGCTTGCCTTTGGACTCTTGTTGGTCTTGGTTGTAGTGTATTTCGTTCTGCTTTGCCTTGTGATTTGTATTTGGCCTCTAGTGATGGTATGGTTTCCACCTAATGGTCTTTTCTTTGCATGTTTTGGTACTTCCATCTCTTCTCGTAGCTCTTTGCCTAGTCATCCCTAAATCATTGATTCTGGGGCCTATCATCATATGACCGGTATGTCTAGCCCCTTTTCATTTTATTGTGTCTATTATGACAGAGACAAGGTACGTATTGCCAATATGGCTCCTTGTATTTTATAACTGGTTGGTTGCATTTCTCTTACATCATCCTTGTCCTTATCCTTTATATTTTATGCATGTTCCCAATTTTCAATTGAACTTTGTTTCTGTTAATCATATTGCTAAAGCTTTCAATTGCTGTGTTACTTTTTTTCCATCCTCTTTTGTTTTCCAGGACTTGCAAACAGGGAAGATGATTGGTAGAGGCCATGAGATCAGGGGTTGTATCTTATGGATGGTTATCTATTGCCTCTACATCTCAACAAACACCATGTCCCTCAATTCTAGTTCAACAACTTCCTTCACCTCCTATTCCACCATTTACTTATTAGTGTGATCAGCTTATTTTGTTGCATTTTCTACTTAGCCATATCTCCTTTCCCATGTTATGTAAATTCTTTTCGGGATTGTGCTCTTCTATTTTAAATTTTCATTGTGAAACTTGTGAATTGACCAAGCATTGTTGTTCCTCCTATTCCCTGAGTATGAGTTGCAATTCCTTTCCATTTTCCTTTGTTTATTTGATGTTTGGGTACCTGTTTTCATTAGGTTTTCATTATTTTGTGACCTTTATTGATGATTATTCCCGGGCTAGTAGGATTTACTTGCTGAAATCCAAGAATGAGTTAATTTCAGCCTTCTAGTTGTTTCACAAATTAATTGAAACTCAATTAGACACTAAGCCCGTGGTTTTTTGCTTCGATAATGGTGAAGAATATATGTTTTATGTTTCTTCCTTTTACCTCTTTCAACATAGTATTTTCCATCAAACTACTTGTCCTGGTACTCCCAAGAAAAAGGAGGTTGTTGAGAGAAAGAACCGACATCTCATTGAGATTACTCGTGCCTTGCTTTTCAATATGCATATTCCCTAAGTTTTTTTGGGTTATGCTTTTCAAACTATTGTCTACTTAATGAATTGTATTTCCTCATGTATTTAGGGATTAAAATGTCTCATTGAGCTTCTCTCGTGTTCTACTCCTGGTTTTTCCTTCCTTCCTAAAGTGTTTGGCTGCATTTGCTATGTCCATGTTTCTTAATCTGATTGTTCCTAGCTTAACTCCATAGCTCTTAAATATATATTTCTTGGGCATGCTTTGAATTGGAAGGGATACAAATGTTATCACCCCTTTACTCAGAAGCGCATTGTCTCCATGGATGTCTCCTTTCGCAAGACTTTTTTTTCCCTAACCAGCCTTATTCTCAAGGGGAGAGTAAAACTGAAGGTTAAGATGTGTTGGCTGTCTCTTTACCTGTTTCTTCGTATATTTTTGATATTGATGGATATCGTAGCCAGGAGGAGACAGATCAAGTAGCCGTTCCCAAGGAGAAATATCTAGTGGCAACTGACGACCACTAAAAGAAGGTTTGGGTGCAAGATTTCACTCATATGCTCGACGTAATAAGAAGAGTGCTGCCACTGAATCTCATTTACCTCTTCAACCGGTCTCCTTGTTGCTCCTCCTGTGCCTCATGATGATTCCCATCTTCCTATTGCTACCAGGAAGGGTACTCGTTCTTGTACCCAACATTCCATTGCTAATTAGGACTTTTTTCTTCATCTTTGCCTTTTGTTTCTATTTCATGCAGTGTATCCCAAACCCTATCCTAACCTCAGTAGAGAAGAGAAATATAAGAGGAAATGAAAGCCTTAGAGAAGAATAAAACATGAGATGTTGTAGATCTCTCACATGAAAAAGAAGATGTAGGTTGCATATGGGTGTTCATTGTAAATGATGCAATTCAATGGTATGGTGGGGAGGTATAGGGCCAAAATAGTAGCCAAGGGCTATACACAGACATATATGGTTGATTTTCTAGAGATCTTTTTCCCTCTTGCAAAGATGAACTCTATTTGTATTTTGATCTCATTTGCTGGCTTGCTGCCAATTAGAGATGGTCCTTGTACCTCTTGGTTTTCAATACTCTACTGGCAAAGGAAAAGTATGTTGACTCAAGAAGGCCCTCTATGGCCTTAAGCAATCTCCTAGAGGGCATGGTTTGAAAGGCATCGTAGTGCTCTGCTCAAGAATGGATATAAATAGTGTAAAACAGATCACACATTCTTTATAAAGCATTAGAAAGGGAGGGTGACAACACTCATTGTCTATGTAGATGACATTGTGGTTGTAAGTGATGATTAGTGTGAGATTAACAAGTTGAAAGCTGTTATTGTCTAGGAGTTTGAGATCAAAGATTTGGGGATTCTCAGATATTTTATTGGAATCAAGGTTGCTAGGTCTAAGAATAGTATTTTCCTATCCCATTGCAAGTATGCGTTAGATTTCCTCTAGGACTTTGGAATGTTGGGTCATAGGCCTTGTGAGGCTCCCATTGAGTCTAACCATTGTTTGCAGGCAAATAAGGGCTATCAGCTCATTGATATTGGTCGTTATGCGAGATTAGTGGGGAAACTCATCTATTTGACATTGGCTAGACTAGACATCTCTTATGTAGTTGAGGTGGTCAGCCAATTTATGCATACCCCTATGACAAGGCACCTTGAGGTAGTATACCACATTTTTTAGATATTTGGAAAAGAGTCCAGGTTAGGGGACTCTTGTATGGCTGATGACTAGATCTCCATGTTGAAGCCTTTACAAATGCATATTTGGTAGGATCCGTGACTGATAGGAGATCCATTTTTGGTTATTGTATGTTTGTGGGAGGCTATCTTGTTACATGGTGAAGCAAGAAGTAGCCAGTTGTAGCAAGATCAAGTGTAGAAGCAGAGTTTCGAACCATGACACACAGGATCTGTGAGATGCTATAGATTCATGGCCTTAGAGAGTTGAACTTCCACTTTCAAGTTCCTATGGGGTTGTATTGTGACCATAAAGCCACAGTTAGCATTGCCCATGATTTTGTCCAGGATAGGACCAAGCACATTGAAGTTGACCGACACTTCCTCAAGGAAAAGCAAACCAAGCAGATATGTATTCCCTTCGTGAAGTCTGAAGACTAGTTGGATGTGTTCACCAAAGGCTTATGTAATCTTAGTTTTAGTAGGATTATTGGCAAGCTGGGTATGCACAATAATTACATACCAGCTTTAGGGGGAGTGCTGATGTACATGAGAATATAATATGTGTGTATAAGTGTGTACTTGTAAATACCCACGTGTACGGATGTATTTTTTTTGTTTTGAATATAGAGAATACGTATGGGAGAGACTATATTATTAGAATATAATATGTAACAGTATGGGAGAGGCTATATTATTAGAATATAATATGTAACAGTATGGGAGAGGCTATATTATTAGAAAACAATATGTAAGGGTATGTGTGTATAAGGGTATACTTGTAAATGCCCACATGTAGGGATGCATTGTTTTTCTTTCGAATTTATAGAATACGTATGGGAGAGGCTGTATAACTCTCTATACGATTTCCCATCTCTCCTCTTCTTCTTTGTCCTCCCCTTCTTCCTTCTACAAACCTTATAGCATTTCAACACTTTCTTGCACAAATCCATTTTAAGGTGGGGGCATCAGTGCCAACAATTACTGACCTTCAATTTGTGGATGAGATATTAATGCTATGTAGTGATTCCTAGAGGAAGATTGGGTTGTCGTGACGAATCTTGAGATCTTTTGAAGCAATTTTGGGGCTGAGAATAAATTTTGCAAACAGCCCTTGACACCTGGGTGAGGTAATGAACCTGGTGATGGTGGCGGAAAACCTTGGATGCAATGGGGCAGCTTCTGATGTTTTATTTGGGTCTTCTACTAGAGGGGGCAAGATGACTCTTATTAAGGTGGCCTTGGCTAGTATCCCAATATACGTCTTATCCCTCTCTGTTATTCCTTAGTGTGGCAGACCGAATAGAGAAGCTTCAGAGATACTTTCTTTGGCAGGGATGAGAAGGGGCTGCTAGTAAACATTTGGTGGTGTGGGAGAAGGTTTGTACAGCAAAATGTGAAGGTGGCATGGATATCAAGAGTATTAAGGTGATGAACAAGGCACTATTATGTAAATGTCTTTGGAGATTTGGGGTGGAAAAGGAGAATGGAGAAGAGTAGTGGAGGCAAAATATGTAACTAGGGATGCGTGGGACTCTACTGAGGTGCAGGGTTAACATGGGAAATGGATAATGAAGTTGTATCAAGGTTTTTAGAAAGAAATTTGAATCAGGGTGGAAAATGGAAACTTTATCTTCTTTTGGGAGGATAAATGGTGTGGAGATGTCCCTTTAAAGGAGGCTTTTCCTAATTTGTTTTTCATATCAGCAAAGTAAAATATGAAAGCGATTGAAGATAGGGTGGCATGGGAGCCCTGCTTTAGGAGATCGTTTCCTGATTCAGAGGTCCCTTTATTATTATTATTTTTTTCGATAAATTTGGAGGTCCCTTTAATGGTTCGAATGTTGAGCAGATTGGAAGAGTGCAGAATTGATCTACATGAAGAAGATAATAGATGGTGGTAGCTAGGGGTGGGAGGAGTTTTTTCAATGAAGTCATGCTACAAGTTGTTTGCTCGGTTGGAAGATATGATCACTCCATGGAAGAAATGCTTTAAGCTGGTCCCATATCCAATTCTTGAAGGGGATTGGAATGCATTTATAGGTTGTGTCTGTGTGAAGGGCTCTGTTATGGGTGGGGTGGGGCTTGATCCTCTTTTGGTTTTCAGCCCCCAAATCTTTTTTGGGTTCGGGGATCTTATCTTCCTTTGCTTTTTGTAGTTCTTTGGGATTGCTCATTCCTTTTTCGTTTTTATAAAATTTTCTTTCATAAGAAAGTGGATAACTTGATGTGGAGTCGTATATACAATTCCAAACATATGTTTGTTCTGTTATAAGAATGGAGAATTCATTTCACGTGCTGATCCATTGCCCATATGCTTGGGAAGTTTAGTACAGAATGATGAGTGACTTTGCTATGATGTGGGTTTCTCCTTCAGACCTTTCCAGCCTTCTTAGTAGTTGGAGGAGCTCATCCTTCTTGACTAGAGGGAGACATGTGGAGGTTGGTGCTGGTGGTTTGTTGGTCAATATGGATGGAGAGAAACAACCATGTTTTTAACAGCCACGTGGAACCATCATTGAAGGTGTGCAAGAGAGCAAAGGAGAAAGTGATTTTTGGGCTATTGAACCTAAAGGGTGTGTGAACTTGGGAATTGGGGGGCTGGTTAGGAATTAGAGCAATTATGGATATTCAATGATTCGTATTTGAGGGGTGGCTTGCTTGTTTCTTTTATATCTGTTCTCTTTGGGTGTTGCCTCTCCCCTTTCTCATGAATAATATTTTTTATATCAAAATTTAAAAATAGAAATTCTTGCTCTTGAATGCTTCTTGGGTTTGACCGACTAATGCCATCTCTCCATCACTTCTCCAGACCGAAATACCCCTCCCTCAATGATTTAAACTTTTTCCAAGAAAACCCCTTCTCATTTGTACACTCACCACTTATCCTTTCTATTCGCCCTGTCCCTTTCCTCCTTACTGATGGAACTGGCACATCATCAACAAAGATGACAAACTCTGGTTTCTGTCTCTCTAGATTTTACAGTTAAATTTTAATAGATTTCAGACACCTATGTGGGAGAATAAAATGCTGAGAGATACATACGTCCAGATTATCGAACTATCAATCTAATCCCTTCATTTACTTGTTCATGCTCAGGCTTGTAGGGATGTTAGGCTTTCTGTAATTTGGTTCAGATTTATGGAATTTGATTGTCATGCCTTTCTTTAACTTGGATCAGATTTAACGAAGTTTGATTACCATGCCTTGCTGTAATTTGGGTCAGTTTTAATGGGTTGTTGTTAAGTGATATATTATGGAAAAAAAGGATATCAAATTAAGCTGAAAACTGTAACTTTTGTACAGAATTTAAAGATGGTGTGTGTTTGTCTATTCCAAGGAGGACCTAACCACAAAATTTCAAAGGGAGGGAAAACTGGACCAGGAATTCCTTGGCACCTTCCTAAATGGATGAGAGTCCTTGAAATGAAGACTTTTTGTTTGTTTGTTGGGATGGTGTCAAGTAACTCACCTACTCATTGGGCTGTCTTCATGTGCTTGAGATGGGATGCTTATAGTTGCTTATTTGCATTACTTTAGGAATCAACATGCATTGTCCAATTGCTTGATATTACATGCTGCTCCTGAAATTTAGACATCTTAACAGATTTTCACTAGATTATGCTCTACTTGTGTTATGCTTTACATTTTTATTCTTTTGTTTGACGCTTACTAATAACGACTTGTGAACCTTTTATTTTTGTTTGTTATTTCACTACCTGTTTTTATATTGAAGTGCCTTGCGGGGTTGCACAATCTGATATCCAGGCTTGCTTTAAATGAAGTATGATTTTATTATATTTTTAACATGGCCTGTTTTCTTATTCTGGCATTTGCTAAGTTGTATTTTATTACTTTTGCACTCTCTCTTTCTCTCTTGCTTTGGTGGACATGTGGGTTATTTGTTTTGTTAGTGGCTGAACCCGGATCTGAGGTTGCAATGCTTACAGATTGTATCAACCAACCAAGCTGGTGTTTTCAAATACTTCATTAAATATGTTTTCTGAGTCAAATAAGTCATTCTTAACTTTAAGATAAAGTATGAATTTTCTCTGTTATGAATGTTACTGAGATTTCTTACGTTTGTTGCCTTTCAAATTATACCATCACTGTATTACGTGCTTATAGTGATCTTCAGTTAATTGCTCTGGGAAATCAACACAGCTCTTTTTTTGTTTTTCTTCCTTGGCAGTATTATAAAATGGACCCAGAAAACTACGATGATTACGGCGGAGTTGATCATGCTGAGTATTGCTTTCAGGTATATTTTGATGATCTCCTTGTTGAAACATTCACACATATAGTCGAAAACAAAAGCTTCATTTGCCTCTCTGAAAGTTAATTCATATCATTTGGTGATCTTCTATGTGCATTTTGATGTCCCTAGTAATCATTCCATATCCTTTAATCCTGCTCAATCCATTTATGCACATTTATAGTTATGGTGCTTTTCCAGCATTATTTTTAGAATCCTTAGCCATTCATTATTACCACTTTGGCATGAACTCCATTTCCCCCCTAGAAATATAAGGAGAATCTGATAAGTATTTTGGATGAGGTAAGATTCTCAAAGAGGGTGTGTTTACAATATCATTTTAGCCATGGGCGTTATAAAACAAAAGTATGCTTAAAGATTTTCTTTTGTTATACCAGTGGCTTTCTTAACTGTTTGAACAATGGCCTCAGTTTTAAAGATTATAATCCTGCTTTGTCATTACGGTTATATACTCTGACTGAAGAATACCAATTGACATTCATCTATTGCATGTTCCCTTCTTCAGCATTATACCTCTGCTGACACGTGTATGAGCGCATTTAAGGCACCACTTGATCCAAGCACAGCTTTAGGGGGATTTTCTGGAAACAATTATTCAGAGGTAATACTTCAATTCCTCACTGAGATAGTTGGAGCTTATAGTAATCCTATAATGATGTTTTCATGGCAGGCTTCTGCATTTGTAGTAACATATCCAGTAAACAATAAGGTTGATAAAGAAGGCTCTGAGAATGGGAAAGCTGTGGCTTGGGAAAAGGCTTTCATTCAGTTAGTGAAGGTTTGCATTGGCTCCCTATTCTCAATAAATTTTTCTTCAAGATGGTAATGCTTATGAATTTTCATGTGGTTATTTTAATTTAATGTACTGTTCACCCTTCTTAGTGAGTAATAATGTTCTTCTATGCACATTAAACTGAAGTGTCATAGTGTGCTTTTATAAAGTGGATTCATGCTTGATAACACTAATAATTGGATGTTTATATGACCTGAGAAGATTACAGCATACTTAAGGTGTGGACTGAAACTAACATGATTTAAAGTACCTGGATTATTGTTGGTTTCCTCACAAGGTTTTTTTGGTTCCCAAACCTTCTGTCTTTCTTTCTCCCACCCCTTTTGGAACATATTCCTGGATAAATTCTTACTTCGGAGTTTGGACCATCTGAAGAATAGAGGTTGGAAACTGACCAACAGATGTGCACTCTGAAAATTGGAGGAAGATTTGGTGGATAACTTATTTTTGCATTGTGTAGTGGTTCGAAAAGTGTGGAATTTCTTCTATTCCCACCTAATGTGTCTTGGGTGTTCCCAACCAATTTTAGGCATCTTATATTGGGCTGGAAAATAAGAAATTTAGAGGGTCTCCCATGAGCCTTTTGTGTTCATGGAATGAGCGGATTAAGTGAGTGTTTGAGAACTAGGTATCTAGCTAGGAGAGATTGATTGTTTTTCATGACTGGGTTTCAATTAGGAAGGATTTTGATGAGATTGTGATGTAGGATACCTAAGAATTAGGCTCCTACAAGAAGTATGACAGGATTTCAAGAATTAAAGAAAGAATATCAAGAATTAAATTTAAAAGAAATCAAGAAAGTAGGAAGATTCAAGAAGACTAAAGAAAGAATTCGAAAGTGCAATTTTTGACTAAAGGGATAGAAAAGAATAAATTCAAGAAAACAAAGAAGGAATCAAGAAAAACAAGTAAAGATAGTAGAAAAGGGCCAGAAAGGGCAATTATGTAATTTCTGGACATAATCTTGAAATTACCAAAATACCCCTACTGATGCACCAGAATTTTATGGAATTTTACAGGGTGTTTGATGACCCTTAGAGGGATTCTCATACAAAATTTCATCGAATTCCAAGATCTCAAAGTATATAAAATCTTTAAAATTCAGATCTACAGAGATTCTTTAATGAAAGATTCAAAAAAATCAAGAAAGATAGATTCTTGATGAATCTATAATCTAGGAAATCAAACGGTGCAGAAAATTTAAAGAATTAGCAAAATAGATGCAAGAAAGAGAGAAAGAAAAATAAAGAATCAATAAAGAAAGAGGAAAGTAGCAAGAAGAGAGGGAGAAAAGATTAGAGAATAGAAGAGGAGAAAAAAGATCAAGAAGGAAGAAAAAGACTCACCTTAACCGTGATGGATAGAGAAGATATCATCTCACTCGTGGACTCCACAATTAACCCAAATCCTTATTTCATCTTTAAAACTGATTACAACCTAATAACCATTCTTTATATAGACTTGGACCACTAGACTCCTACACCAACTAGGACTCCTACTTTTAATATTGCATCTAAAACCCTAAACTTAATCCTTATTACAAGAAATCTTAGAACAATATTTATTTCCCTTTCCAAGGCCTTTAGGGCTTGGTTATATTAGAAAAAAACCCTGAAACAACCTTAAAATTAAATGAATTGAAATAAAATAATCCTGAAATAAATTGGCAACATCCCCAATATCCCTAAACTCTTTAATTGAAGGAATCTTCAAAAATCTTGAATCGGGCTCTCTTGTGGGTGGCACGTACAATAATCTTTTCTCATTGGCTGCATCAGATGGCTTGGTATTCTATGTGGGGGTTGGGGTATTGATTTTGTAGCTGCTTTTCGTTATGTTTCCGCTCATTATTCCTTGTCTTTCTTTTTCTGTTATCTTCTCTTTTCACCTCCCTGGTAAATTGATTGTCATTGTTGCTATCTGAACCTGTGCAGTTTTCTTAGTTTTTCTTAGAAAAAATAAGTAAATAAACCAGATCACTAATTTGTTCTGGTTCAGTTTGAGTGATTTCTGATCCAACCTGTTTCCAACCGACAGTGCTCCCCCTTATTGATACTTTTTTTCAAGAAGAAAGGCCAGGTTAAGGATAGTGGGGGGGGGGGGGGGGGGGGGGGGGGGGGGGGGGG
>JAOXJP010284160.1:0-19274 GCA_025762735.1 Platanus orientalis | reverse complement strand
CATATATATATATATATATATATATATATATATATATATATATATATATATATATATAATGACTGATTTAATTTAATAGTCATATTATATAATATTACAAGTTATTTACTTTTTAAATACAATTTTAGGTCATGTTGCATTACTTTTAACATTAATCCTAACTTAATGAATACAAATATGTTAACCTACGAATTTGTTTAATCAGATATATCCGTTTTCATATCCGATATTCGATTAACTTAACGGATACAAATATGAACCTATATGTATACGTTTCGATTAAATATTCATTTGTTTAAAAAATATCCGATTATAAATGAATCAAATTCAGATATACTAATATCCGTATCAAATCCGGCTCATTTGCATCCCTAGTGATAGGACATCCAAAAGTGAATGGGCTTCACCCCCTTGTGTCCTGCCTCATGGGGCATCACACGAAAGGGTCGTCGCAGAGGATAACATTCCATGTTTAGAAAGTTATGACCCAATTAAATGAGCTTTGATTTGGTACGAACACCACCATGTCTGAATAGGTGTGAATGGCGTCAGAGGCGGCTACATCAGTGCCAAAAAAGTGACTTACACTTTTTGGGGGGCACTTATCACTTTTTGGTGCTGATGTGTCAGCCCCGGACTCCATTTGCACCTATTTATGGATCATGGATTGTTCGTACCTAATTCTTTGGGCAATTAAATGTGTTCCTCCTAAGTAATTAATTAAGCTAAAAATTAGCATGAATATATAATTACAGTCATGTATTTCTACTGTGTTTATTTGGATGGTAAAAAATATATACAAAAAAAGAAGTTTTAAGAGCAAGTGATCATTCTGGCTTCTGGTATGTGTGATTTCTTATGATAGATTCATTCAGTGGTGGGCTAGATATGAGACATTGGTGAGTTCGGTGAGTTTTAATATTTATTTTTATTTATTATTATTCTGTAGAATGACACGTGGTGACTTATGAGGACACAGACCATTTTCACGGGTCCTTTAATACCAAACCCAAGATGCTTCCGTTTCTTTTTCCTCGTAAGGGAAATCTGTTTCTAGAGGGAGGATTGTTTACGGTTTGAAATCCTCTAGTTGGAATGGGTCTATCACAACCAAAAAGTTTGGTGCTCTTTTTGCAACCCTGAGATTTGAATTTCCAATTTCAATCAAAACAAACTCAGGCCGTGATAGGCCCGTTTGGACTGTAGAGGGGTTTCGAACTGTAAATGATCCTTCAATTTCAAAGGCACTAGTCTACTAGAATATACTAAAGAGGACAGATGTTCTGTCTAGGATTTGCCATCCAGGATGGTGTCCAGGATACCATGGGATCAAAGTCCCGCCCATTTTATTCCATTTGAAGCGCCATGGTGTCCTGGACAGAACATCTTTTCAGGATATTGAAAAGGGGGCAGATCCTTTGCATCGGGAGGACTGTGTCCCCTCACATGAGGGAATGGGACCCACACCCCCTTGTGAGGGGTCACACTGTCCTCCCAGTGCAGAGAGTTTTCTCGCTATTAAAAAATATCGGCATCTAATGGCTATGCCGATATGTTGGACAAAGTGGTGGTTTTAAATGCCGTTGAGTTGCCTTTTCATAATTTTTTTTTTTTTTTCGTTTTGCCAAAAACTAACTGCGCCACAAAAAAAAAAAAAGGTGAAGGAACAAAACAATTAAAACAAAAGAACAATTACACTACAATTAGGACCGTAGGTGGAGCTGTCGGTTGCAAATTGCTTCTTTCCCAACATTATTGCTAGACAGCATGTTGAGTGGTTCATACCTTCATGATTCTTAAAGCTATACAAGATTTCACTTCTCTTCAATTTTATCAAATTTTAAAGTAAAGGCAGAAAAGCCAAGGAACCTAAGTGGTTAACTACCAATGGTTGGAGTTCTGGGTAACAATAAAAGGTTGATACCATACTTAGACTCTCCATGTTGCCCTCCCTTAGTTGTAAACTGTAGAATCAAATTGGTTTATCAAAATACTATTTGATAGAGGTTATTAAATAGTATTTTAGAGGGTATGATATAGTTGGCTTTTAATTTTTTTAAATTTTTTTTTTAACTTTTATTGATGGCCGAAAAAGTAAGTTCGAATACAAAATATTATCAAAACAATTAACAAAGCCCTCATTGACCTTTCATCACATAAATGCACTCTTACATAAGTTGTTGATGTTGGCTTTTTTTTTTCTTGGCTACCAATTGTAGTTATAATTCTAGTGATCCAACTACCAAATAGTAACAAACAAATTGTAACTTGTTTAACACCCATTCACACTTTTACAACCTAATTATAATACACTACAAGTATGGTCTAAATGTCTAACCTGTGAGACATTCAAGTGATTAGTAACAAATTTAATTCTGTTACATCAATTTGCAACCCTGGTTCCACATGAATTACATCCAAGTCATTTGGATTTGATCTTGCTAAGTTGGTATAATTTATGAAGGTTTGGAAGCCTAGGTTCAGAAACTGTCTTCACTCGCCAACAATATGAAGCTCATAATGCAACTTCCTACAATGACTTCTAGAGCTCTTTAAATCTTCATTAACTTTTTAAAATAATATCCAAACAAACTGCTTGGTCAGTTTTGCTTAGGACCTCATTTAAACAAAAAATAGTGGAAAATGACACCTTATGTAACAACATTATGGGAGACTCCTTAGTTGTCAAGATGAGATATGAAAGTACGAAAGCAAATCTTTTGTGACCAAAAATTAGTGTCCACACCACAGGTTGACATATGGAGTGTATAGAGTTAATAAAAAAAAGTAGGTATCCAAAAAGAAGTACCAAATTTAAAAACACATCACATGTCAATTTGTGGAGCACATCACACATTTCACTCCCCTCACAAAATATCTGTTTCAGAAAAGTAATTGTCTTAAAGGGCATCAATAATTAGCTCCACCATGTAAAACAAACTGAACTTCCTACCAACTTGATAAATGCTTTTCATCAAAACTTTGTGTCCTTCATCGATTTTTCTCTTTATATCTTTATTTATTTGTGTTTTTGCTCTTCGGTTTTATTCTTTTCCTAAGATCGGGGATGTATTTTAAGGGTCCAGTGAAGGAGCAATAGCACAAGTGGAAAGACAAAAAAAGAATAAAAATTTCTTGGTTGGAAAAAATAGCTAATCCCATGTTCCCCCACCATTTTAAAAGGATCCATTGCTTTATTACGCTTCTTGTTGTTATGTCCAAAGGATGGTGATTAAATAAAGTAGGTGGCTACAATCAATATTTTTTAGTAGATTTATTGGACATCAGCAACCCCTCTTAAAAGTCCGAAACAGACAGACCACCAACTAGACCCTTTTGTTGGTGATGTGACTGCAGTCGTCTTTATTCCAATTTTACGGATGCGTTTGGTTCAATTTGGACCTTTGCTCAATGCTTACCCTCCTTACCTCTTAGCGGAGATAGGATTCTATCTGCCTCTCTTCGTGAACGCTTGGTTCCCTAGCGTTAGGGAACGGACACATTAGTGCCGAAAAGTGATTTACACTTTCTTGAGAGGTATTTACTTTTCGGTGTTGACATGTCTGCACCCTGATGCCTATCAGACCAAGCGTTTCATTAAGGGAGGCCGACAAAATCCTTCTTGCCCCAAAATCCATCCAGCACTCTATTTTAATAAGAATTCAAGTAGTTTTCTCCTGGTGTCACGTGCACTCTTTAAAAGCAAACAAATAATTGGGTTGGCTTCCCAAACCCTGTATTCGAGTACTTGAATTCAACCAAGTGCCAAGGTTAGAGGCATATCTGCCCCAGGGTGCATGGTGCACTCTATCCCGAGGGTGGGTCCGTACACACAGGAGCCATTCCTTCTGTGAGAGGGCATACCATGCATGGGGTGCAAAGGATGCAGTACCACAACCCCCAAGATTTGGTGCACCTCCTTAAAGAACAACTAGGGTCCATCAGTGCCAAAAAAGTGAAAAGCACCCTTTCAAAAAGTGAGTCACTTTTTGGTGCTGACATGTCCATCCTTGATTCAGGGAGGACCTTACTCTTTTTCAAAGGGGGTGCACCAAATCCGAGCTGGCTCCGCAAAGGCTTTGGGTTAATTTCAGGTTGCAACAAAGCATACCCTTTTATAAAAGGTTTGGGAATGTTTAGGGCCTATATCTTTATTCCATTTTCATTCTTTCTTTGTTTTTCTTCTGGGTTGCATCTGGGTAGAAGTAAATGTTCAACTTCCTCAAGGAAAGTGTACGGTGTTCCTTTTTTTCCCACAAAAGGATGTGTTTGGTTAATATCTAAGTGTGGGAAACCTATCTTAGAAAATCACCTCGGGAATAGAGTTTTTCTTGTTTTTTGTCAAAACGATAAAAACATCTCAAAATCCTCATCTTGTCAAAATAATTTGTTGAGTTGTTATATAATTTGTCAATTTCATTCTAAGTTTAGGTAGGTGATAAGCTATGAATGCTATGTATAATAAGTAAGCCTATGAATATCTAGTGTGAAGACCATCACTTTGATAAGGAAGAGGTTCAAGTGCTACAAGCCAAGGCATATCAAACAAAAACCCCAAGAAGAACCAAAGAGAAGTGTCAAGGAAGAGCAAAGTCGTCATCTTCGAACTTTAAAGGTAAATCAGATATAAAACCAAATCGGTATTGTGTGGTTATTCTAGGAGACCCCCAAAGACCAAAGTTTTATCCTAGGAAGGCCTTAAGACCAATATATGTTTGTAGGTGCAATTGCTCAAAAACCCTTTAGTAAAAAATGAGTTGACAACACCTAATTTTGGTTCAGGGTTCAAAAGTTTTTTTCAATGAACAGCACTAACTCTCTAGAATGGACCTTAGGCATCCTAGGAAACCAAGGTGGTTAGATAACATCCCCGTTTTAGGTCATCCCCATTCTTTCCTAATTTGACACTCTAAACCCTTGATTTTTCTCTAAAATCTTTATTGAACCTTATTTCCTCATATTTCTATTTTTCTTTTCAATCTGATTGTTTTCTTAATGATTGTCCCAAGTTCGATAACATCTACATTAAAAATTACAATTTTACCCTTCATTAAAGGTAGACCACCAAATCTCATCGAATAATCAATCGGGTGTCATAGATGCGTCCGGAATGGTCCAAAACCTAAAAATTGAGTGTTTGATGCACAAATTCCATTATATCATGTTTTGGCGAATCTTGGTCATTGATTTGAAATCTTTCAAAATTTGATCAAAATACATCCTAAATAATCAATCTAACATCATAAATGCATCCAAAATGTTCTGAATCTTTGAAATTAAGTATTCAATCATCAAAATCTATTGTTTCAATTTTTGTGAATCTCGACCCTCGATTTGAAATTTTTCAAATTTTGAACAAGATTCAAATATGATGGTCAATCAAGCAACACAGATGGATTCAACATGCCTTAAAACCTTGGGGGTACTAGAAATGACGTTTAAAGTTCATTCCTAAGCCTTCCATATCACCGTATCAATTTGCGACAGTCCGATTAATTACTTTATAGCATCAGATAAAAAATCGGATCCCACCATGATGATTAGTGCCATCAATTTAATCAAGATAAATAATTTCTCAAACTTTTCATATTTAGATAACAAGATTTCGTATGGAGACACCATATTACAATGCATTGTAACACGTCAAATCAAAATTAGACATGGGAGTTGACTAAGTTATCAATAGGCAAGAAGACTTTGCATAATAAATTGGTGTACAGGATCAAAGAAAAAACATAATGGTAGCAAACACTACAAGACAATATTGGTTGTGAAAGGATTTCAGCAGGAAGAAGGTGTTGACTACACTGAAATCTTCTCTCCACTTATGAAATTGACAACAATTAGAGTGGTAATAGGAATTGTAGATGTAGAAGATCTATACCTTGAACAACTAGATGTGAAAATAGCGTTCCTCCATGGCGATTTGGAGTAAGACATCTATATGATGCAACCACATGGATTCATAGTATCAGACAAAGAGCGATTGATATGCAAACTGAAGAAAAGCCTGTATAGTTTGAAATAGGCTCCGAGACAGTGGTATAAGAAGTTTGATGGATTCATGTGCAACTGTGGTTTCATGAGATGCCAGACAGATCCTTGTTGCTATGTTAAAAGGTTTGATGATAGCTATATCATTTTACTCTTTTATGTGGATAATATGCTTATTGCAAGATCAAACATACAAAAGATCAATAACTTAAAGAAGGAGTTGTCCAAGTAGTTTACAATGAAAGATCTAGGTACTGCAAAAAAAAAAATCCTTAGAATGAAGATTAACAGAGATAGAGCATTTAGAACTTTAGTAGTCTAACAAGCAGAGTATGTAAAAAGAGTCCTCAACAAGTTCAACATGTAATGCGCAAGACCAATGAACACACCTTTAATTAGTCACTTTCGACTATCTAAAAATCAATTATCTAAGACAAAGTAGGAGAATGATGACATGAAAAGAGTTCCATATGCATCAACTATTGGTAGCCTAATGTATGCTATGGTTTGCACCAGACCAGACATAACACATGTAGTGGAAGTTCTGAACAGGCACATGAGCAATCCAAACAGGCATCATTGGGAGGCAGTAAAGTAGATCCTAAGATATTTGAGGGGTACCACAAATATAACACTTTGTTTTAAAGGTGTAGGTGGGGAATTAAATGTTTTGTTGATTAAGACTTAGGTGATTTTGTTGAATCAAACTTAGGCGGTGATGTTGATAACAAGAAGAATACTACTGGGTATGTGTATACCTTGGGTGGTACAACAGTAAGTAAGGTTTCTAAGTTATAGAAGATTGTTGCCCTCTCCACTACATAAGCTGAATATGTTGCAATTATTGAAGATAATAAGGAGATCGATTGGTTGCAAAACTTCTTGGAAGAGTTGGATAAGAAGCAGAAAAATAGTGTTCTCTACAGTGATAGTCAAAGCGCTATACGTCTTGCAAAGAATCTAGTGTTTCATTTCAAGACAAAGCACATACAATTGAGATACCATTTCATATGATTACTTTTGGAAGAGGGATTGTTGTCATTTAAGAAGATCCGTGGAAATCAGAATCTCGCTGACATGTTAACCAAGACAGTCATCATTGAGAAACTGAAGCTATGTTCAGCTTCAGTTGGTCTTCAACTTTGAGGACAAAAAGGGGTTGGTCATTGTGATGCTTGTTATGTTTTGAAGGCATGGAGAGTTTAGAGTTTTTGTTGTGACTAGTCTCCAAGTGGGAGATTGATGGGACATGTGGAGCCTGATAGTATTATACACTTTTCTTGAATTTTTTCATAGGGGTATTATTATAATTTCACACTTGTATGACGTAGTTCTAATTATATATAAGCATATTGTTGGGGGATGACCGCAACTTGTCATATTGTACTTTCTGCTTTTGATCATAGTGAAAAATCATAGCAACTTCGTGGATGTAGCCCAAGTTAAGTGAACCACGTAAATCTGGTATTCTTGTGTCTTTGTTTTGATCTTTATTCTGTTTTTTTATTTCATTTCTCACGATCCTAGATTAGGTTAAATTTCTAATAAATTTGATACAAACAATATCCTGGGAAGTTAGGAACATCCAAAGAAGGTGATGTGTCAATGTGAGTTAGGCTACATGCTTTATATTATGACTAGGATGAAATCCAACAATGGTCATTGGTTTTATCGATGTCCTGGTTATGTGTCTTTCTATTGACAAAATTGTACGGCCCCATAAAATAGATTCCTATGCCAACCTCATTAATGTCGTAGAGTTGCATGAACATCCATTTTATTTCATATGGGTTGAACACCTCGACAATATTTTGCAACATCAAGAACCTTATCCTATCACAGATGAAGCACGTGAACAACCAAAAGTTATGAATGGGGGCTTATCTATGTGCCAACCTGAATAAAGTTGTCATACCATACTTATGTTTTATGGTTATGATATTGGTAGTTCTTATTTGTCTATGGTTGTAATAATGTGTAGACTCATTTTATGTGACACTTTCTTTTTTGGTCACTTTATGTGGTATAGACTGATGTTGTGTAAGTTAAACTATGTAGACTCCCATAGAAAGCTTAGATGTGGAACAATTAGATCTTGAAACCATATTTTGTTGAATTTTTGTTTATGGCAAGTTCTTAAGCTTCAAAAGTACATAAAATTCATTATTAGGTTGCAAGGGAGTATGTTATTCTTATTACTAATTTATGATCCAGAACTAATATGTAGGTCTTTCTAATATTAAAGACTGATGTTTGTTATTTGGTGCAGGCTTACCCATACATGTTTTAATTAATGCATTGAGCAAAGGTATGCTTGTTTTTTTTTTTTTTTTCTTGTTCTTTTGTTTTTACCTTAGTTCAAGAATATTGGCACTTCTGTATCTTTCTTTTTGGAGTTGAGTTTTCTTTATTGTTAAGTAATCTTTTGGACCTTTACGTAGGTATATGGTTTTGATTAATGAGGGCGTCAATTGTCCCCTTAGCTTCATCCTTCTAACTGTATTTTGTAATTCAGTTTTGTAGACATATGCTTTCTTTTCTCCACATACCTTGGGGTAATGCTCCTAACAGATGGACATTTTTATCTACTTACATCAAACCTATATACTTGAACAGTCTCACAGGTAAAAAAACACTAGGGATATAATCTGTGTGTGTTCATTCTATTTTTTTTTTTGAATGTACATGGAAAATGAGTTAGATCTGGAAAGGACATGCTTTTTCTCGTGATTCAGGTCTATAGTTTGGGGGTTATATGTCAAAAAATTGATACAGCTGCAGGGGATTTATAGTCCAAAGTGTCAAACACTAGGGGGTTTCCATCCGGGGCATGATAAATGGTGCTCCAGGGTCATTTCAAACCTGCTGATTGTTTTGTCTCCTTATTTCACTGATATAATGCTGGATGATTTAAGCATGCTTTGTTTCATTGTGTATGTAAAAAAAAAAAAATGAAAGATATGATTTCCTTTAAAAGAAGGGCTAAACATACATGTACGTTGTTTGATGATGCAAATGGTTCAATGAAATGTATTTTATTTTATTTGTAAGTATTTCTTTTCCTTTGCTTATAAGCAATCAGCTGAAGAGGTGAGAATATGTGCCCACTTTACTATAATTTACTTTGTCACCTTTTTCCATGTGGTTTTCCCATCTTTTCCTATTCCCATTAATTCCTTCTAACCAGACGCAGCCCTAAGCATCTTCCCCTTGTCCTTGTTCGTATCTTATACGTTGGGTCACACTCAATCTGGCGGTCAATCTGATCTTATTCAATTCGTCTCAGGATGTACTTCTTCAGATACGGTCAAGCAGCGGTAAAGAGATAAGGACGCTACCCTCTTCTTCTTTGACAAAAAATGGTGTAGTCAATGTGTGACATGCTTCGTAGCTCGACAGATGATGTGTATCTGAGTTTGGTACAGACGTCTAATTTTTTCTTTCTTTCTATTGAACATATTTTTTACTCTTTTTACCCTATATGCATCATGTGTCAGCCAATGGTGTGGTCATACATTGGTCACAGAAGCTTTGTTCCCCTCAGTGAAAGAAAATAAGAGAAACAACACCGTGGACTTGGTTTGCAGGGTGTAGAAAGTGAAAAGTATCTCTCAAAAAGTGTAAATCACTTTTTAGCAATTATGCGTTTGCCTCCTGCTGTCCAACAGACCTAAGGCGGTTGGTTGCAAGGTGGCCAACAAAATACGCATGGGAGAAACAATCTAGAAAAAAAAGGTGAGTTTGGAAAGAACATAGCCCCCAGCACCTAAGGTCTGCCTGCATGCAGGAGTGGATCCATGGTACCGCAAAGTCAAAATCACCCTCTAAAAAATGTAAATCGCTTTTTCGCTGCCGTGTCTATTCCTGAATGTGGACGGACCTTAGGCATTTGTTAAGGGGGACACCAAATGCTGAGAACAAAAATAGACGCGGTTTTTTTTTTTTTTTTTTTTTGGTAATTACATAGACACGGTTGAAACGCGTAAAAGTAGGTGGCAAAGAGGCTCAAAAGTAGCTACCTCACACAAGTTCCAAAATTGGAACAGTTGTAGCATAGAAGAAAAATTTTCCAAGTAGCAACAAAATCCAATTAGAATTATAATCAGAGTTAAGATTGTTGAAAAAACACTTCATGTGTCAATCAATGACACGCTTTTGAGCCTCTTTGCCACACCAAAAGAAACGTGTAGAGGGAGGGAGGGAGAGGAAAGTGGAAAGGCTTGCGTTCCTTCGAATATTATTACTAAACGAGTTGTTTGCCGTTGATAGCCGCAAAGGTCGCCTGTTTCCGTGGTTGTCTCTTTTCCTTCCTTCCTTCCTTCCTTTTTTTCCTTCTGTTTCATTCATTCGTCTTCTCATCGTTGTTTCTTTAGGCCCACCGACAGTGAGTCGGTTGAAGGGGCCATGAAATACTCACCCTCTCTCTCCATTCTTTATGATCCATAGAAAAATTGAAGAGATTGAAAGAAAAGAGAAATGGGTTACAGAGGATCGTTCTATGGGTTCTTCATGTTGATTTTGTTTTTGATCTCCAATGTCTATGCCAATGGGGTTTTCAGGTTGCAACACAAATTTGCTGGTCGAGAGCGGTCTCTGACTTTGAGTGATGTTAAAGCCCACGACGGCCGCCGTCACCGTCGGTTTCTCTACGGCGTTGATCTGCCTTTGGGTGGAAATGGCCATCCTGCTGATACTGGGTTTGTTTCATATTCATGAGATTCAATGTAGCTTATTTTATTTTATTTTATTTTTCATTTGGGTTTGGTTTTGGTGTTTAATTTGATATACAGTGTTCATGTCCGAGATTTTTTTTGGTTGATATAAATTTTTCTTTTTGGGAATTATTATAAGTTAGTGTTTTATTGATTTGGTTAGTTGCATTATTAGTTGATTAATTTTTTTATTTTTTTTATGAGATCTCACTGTTTAATGATATATGAATTCTGGGTTTTGTTTTGTTTTGTTTTGTTTTTTGATTGTTTTAGGCTTTACTTTACTAAACTTGCAATTGGGAATCCTTCAAAGGACTACTATGTACAAGTCGATACAGGAAGTGACATTTTGTGGTTGAATTGCGTTGGATGTACCCGCTGTCCAAAGAAAAGCGATCTCGGTGTATGCTTGTTCTTTTACTTTTTATTTTGATTTCCATCCCCTAGCTCCAAATTCTTGTATCAATATTATCATGCTTTCTGAATTATGCGTCTTGCTTGTTCTGTACAGATAGAACTCAGGCTATATGATCCTAAAACCTCTGGAAAAGTGGTTACTTGTGATCAAGATTTTTGCACTGTTGCAACTGATGGCCCCATTCCTGGTTGCAACTCTCTTGTGCCCTGTCCATATAGTGTGGTATATGGAGACGGAAGTTCAACATCTGGATACTATGTGAGAGATGTTGTACACTACGATCGAGTGTCTGGAAATCTCCAAACTTCACCAGCAAATGGAAGTGTTATATTTGGGTAAGTATAAATGTTGAAATAATAGCCGCATAGGTTTGCTATCTATCGAGTCCTCCTTCGCTACCTGTGTTAACGGTATAACACTTTGATATGTGATTCATGTCAGGTTATGTGTTTCAGCTGTTTTCAAGAATTTATGTTAAAATTATTTCAAAAATTGAAAATATTATGTAACAGCTGCACATATGCATATACTTTCTTATAAATAAAATTTTTTATTCCTAAAAAAATTACATTTTTGTAAAAAAATAATAAATAATTAAGTATATGGATAGACATGTTCTTGTATTCAATGTAGGCAAGGCAGCAAGGGGATGCTGGGTGTTTTCGCATCCTAAGGTGAGTTGTGGACTAAACAATGACTAAGTGTTGTCTACGCAATCAAAATTTAAATTTTCAAAATTAAATAATCTTTGTTAAACTAAAATTGGTGATGTTTAGAAATAAATTGATAAACGAAGGCAATAAGACACAAATTTCATGTGAATGAAATGGTCAGCTGTATTAAAAGAGTAGCAAAAGAGTTTCTTGAAGACTCTAGGGGGGAAATGCGACCATTTATAAAATGTGGTGGTGGAATGATGATGGTTTAAACAGAAATTAGATCTCAGAGGGCTTGTTATAATGCTTGGCTGAAGACAAGGAATATAGAGAACTTAGAAAGATAGGAAAGTGCTAGAAAAGAAGTTAAGAAAGCTTTAAGCGTGGTTAAATTTAGGCATATGATGACTTTGATTTTAAGTTAGGTACTAGGGTGGTTAGATAGATCCATATAGACTTGTTGGAATGAGGGAGAGGAAATCTTGAAGCCTAGATCATTTTAGATACATTAAGGGTGAGGATAAAAGAGTTTTAGTGATAGACAAGGATACAGAGAAAGGTGGAGGAGCTGTTTTCAGAATTTATTAAATGAGGATCAAATAGGGAATGCCGGTTTAGAAGTAATTAGTAACGTTGATGAGATCTGAGATCATAAATATTTTTGTAGCATCAAATTGCTTGTAGTTAAAGAGGCATAGAGAAAGATGAAGATAGGGAAGGCATTAGGGTCATGTTTTATCCCAATTTAGGTTTGGAATGCATGGGAGACGATGGTTTGTCACCTTTTACAAAGCTGTTCATGAAGATTGTTACAACTAAAAAAATGCTAGACAAATGAAGGAAAGTATCATGGTGCCTATCTACAAGAGCAAGGGGGATATTTAGAGTTGCACCAATTATTGTGGGATCAAGCTTATGAGCCATACAATGAAACTTTGAGAGAGGATGATTGAGCCATAGACTAGGAAATGAAACCAGGAAATGAAACTAAAGTAATAGAAGTCTGTTTGGATTTATGCGTGCAAGATTGATGACTGAAGTTATTTCTTAGGTGAATAATGGAAAGTTTAGAGAAGAAGAAGATATTTATATGGTCTTTATTGGCTAGAAAAAGGATATGATAGAGTATCTTGAGAGATCATTTGGTGTGTTTTGAAAAAGAAAGGGGTCCAAGTGGATATTTTAGTTAAACTAGATAAATTGATATGGATCTAGGGTTTAATGTGTTGGAAGAGAAGAAGAAGAGAGAAAAAAGAAGGAGAAGAAAAGGAAGCAGATGAACATATTTGGAGAGTTCTACTTTCTATCTCACACCCTGAATCTATTATACCAAACAATTCATCATTCTTACCCCACCCAAACCACCAAATACGAAAATACATGGGTTATTTAATATAGTTACCCTTATACATGGAGGTGGATAGAAATGCCCTTATTACATATGACATGGATTATCCTCCTTAAGCCTTAAGCTGGTGTGTAGATATCATTCATACCCAGCTTGTCTATAATCTTTTGAAAGTGAGGACCACATAACTCTTTAGTGAACAAATCTGCCAACTAATCTCCAGTTTTTACAAAGGGCATATAGATTTTCCCATGTTGTAACTTTTCTTTAATAAAGTGTATAAACTTTCACATGCTTTGTCTTATCATGCTGAATTGGGCTATGAGCAATACTGATGGCTGCGTTGTTGTCACAATACAAACTTATGGGATCTTGGATAGGGATTCATAACTCAGTCAATAGGCCTTGTAGTTACATGGGTTCATGGATCCCATGAACCATAGATCTGAACTCCACTTCAGCACTTGACTGTACAGTCACTTACTTTTATTCCTGCATGTAACAAGGTTGCCTTCAAAAAATTTGTAGTAGCTAATGTGGATCTCCCATTAGATACAGATCGTGCCCAATCAATATCTCCGTATTCCTCAATTTTAACATTACTTCCCCTACTATATAAGATACCTTTATTGGGATTCCTCTTCAGATATCTGATAGGCAGCTTGTAGGTGCATTGTATTAGGGGTGTGTATAAACTGGCTGATAACACTCACGACATAGGGGATGTTTGGTATTTAGTTATAAGTTAATAACCTTCCCATGAACCTTTCATATTGTCCCACATTAATTAATTTATCACTATACACTTCTTGTAGCTTATGATTCGGCTCAATTGGAGTAATACATGATGTGCACCCCATCATTCTAGTTTCCTGTAAGAAATCTAAGACCTTCTTTCTTTGGGACAAAAAAAAAAAAAACCATTTTCTTAGAATGAGCCACCTCAATCCCATGGAAGCATCTTAGTTAGAAGTCCTTGATCTCAATTCCCCTTCCTAGGTTACTTTTCAAGCTATTTACTTAATGAACATCATTACTAGCTACAACAATGTCGTCAACATAGACTATGAGGGTTGTTACATTGCTGCCTTAGTGCTTGAAAAATAGGGTATGATTTTCTTGACTCTGTTTGGACCTATTCTTTATCATAGCGTTGTGGAATCTTACAATCAATATGTTAGGTGATTTTTTTTTTCAGACTGTGGTCACCATACAACATCTTCTTCAGTCGATACACCTTGCTTTTACTAGTATAACATTGAAACCTTGGAGGTGGTCTAAAATTTCTTCTAAAAGTCCTCATGAAGAAAGGTGCTCTTCACATCCAACTGTAGGAATGGCCACCCGTTATTAGTTGCAAGGGATGTGAGGACCCTTATAGAATTCATTTTGCTAAGAGAGCAAAACTTTCTTGGTAGTCGATCCCATATGTGATTTAGGGAGTCTCCTACGTTGTCTGGTAGGGGAACATCTCAGGTCATGGGATTATGTACTGTCTACAAAGTTTGCTTACAATAGTTCAGTCAATAAGAGCACATGTATGAGTCCATTTGAGATTGTTACTGGTTACAAACCTAGGGAACTTGTTGACATTATCCTTAAGTTTGCATCCACTTTTGCACATCATATTCATTCATTGCATGGAGAGATTTGTAGGAAAATTATTCTTAGTAATGATAATTGTAAATGGTCGGTTCATTCTTATCGAATGCATCAAGAGTTTTAGGTGGGAGAACAAGTAATGGTGAGTGATTTCAATCTAGATTCTCCAAGAAACTATATGCACTTAGTTTTGGGCTAGATGATGTCTATTTCCTTAAAAACCATTTATCTTCGCTCCCTGTCAAGGGTCTGACATATTAGCGGGGGGGGGGGAGGGTGAGCGGGGTTAGCGTTAGATAAGGGGAGCGGACACAATCCTTTTGGTTTAATAGCTATATTGTTGAGTCTTAAACAAGGCATACCCTCTGACAAAAAAAAAAAAAAAAAAAAAAAAAAAAAAAAAAAAAAAAAAAGGCATACTAAGTCGATGTGAAATTTTTTTACGTGATTCAACCAAGGTGCTTACGTCTACGAGATATCCATTTTGCACTATATGAGAAAAACAAAAGATGTACAAAGCTCTCTTGCTCAAACTCTCACCGTAGAACCCAAACCCTTAACCCTGATACACCCTTCTCCCTCACTTCTTTTAACCCTATGAAATAATCCATTCCCTCTCACAATGAGAGATCTCTAATACATATTATGAGGAAGGTAGAATCTAATGCTTATATTATTGATTTGCCTTTTGACTTGCGGATTCATAGGTGCTTGTTCCTCAGTATACCTTGCCTATTCTAGCAAAACCACCTTTGAGATAGAGGTGTGAGGAGATAAATGATATTTTGGATGTGTAGATAGTGTTTACTCGAGAAGGTGAGTACCAAAAATACCTTGTTAAGTGGAAGGGTAGACCCGAAATCGATTGTTTGTGGTTGACGCATAATGAACTATAGTAGATTGATCTAGACATTTTAGAGTGATACAAGAGCTTTATTTCACTAGAGGCGAACCCTTCTCAAACGCGGGGATTTGACGGGGACATCTTGCCACGTGGTAATCCCAGGGTGTACCAGTGTAGGAGGAAGGTTCCCTTCAACCTTTACATCGAGTATGATGAGTATGGAGGGTCACTCTTTGATTTGTGACAAAATTCAAAGATCATTGGAGTACTTGCTTATTTAGAGGCATGTGGGGCCCACTTTCTTGATTTGTGGGACCACATGTGTGGTCTTACGTTGGAGGACATGTGGTGGAGTTTTACTTTGTCTTTGTTTTATTATGAGTTTTTGTTAATATATAGCGTGTTTTTATCAAGAGATAGGAGATAGTTGACTTTTTTATTTTTTATATTGGGTATATGAGAGAATAGTGTAATAAAAGCCCCATTAGAGGCTTGGTTGACCAACTCTTTGGTAGGACGAGTTTAGCTTTTTTTTTTTGGTCTTTTTTTTGTTTCTATTTTATGTATTTAGAAGGGAAACCCGACCCCCATTCGATGGTTTTAAAGGGGGGGGGGGCTTCTCTTATTGAAGGACATTGAATATTGAATAAAAAAATTCTGCTGGTTTCTCTTTTCCAAGGTTGCACGACTTGGGCTCTCAAGTTCTTGGTGAAAGCTTGAGCTTTAGGTTGGTGATTTTCTAAAGTGAGGTAAGTGATTACCTTACACTCTTTACCCTTTTTCTTCTTCTTCTCTGTTATTCTCTTCTAGTTTACTGCTTTTTTTTTTTCATTCTCCAACTTGCTGTCCATAACCAAAAAAAAAAAAGACCCATTAATATACATCATCTTCGTTCTCCGTAATCCAGTTATCACTTCCATAACCCTATCATACCCAATTGGTTACTCCATAATACATTCCTTTTGTTTTTTTGTTTTTGTTTTTTTAAATTTCAATCCATTAACATCTTTATCCAATCCTTATACTACACTATATTAGTTGGACATACCAAATCCATGAACTATTCTTTAAAACCCCTTACTCAAACCTTTTTTTTTTCTTCTGCTGCCAGATTTTCCAGCCCTTGTTTCTTGAACTTTCCACCATCTTATCACTTCTTTACCTAGTACATACCCTGTGGTTACATCTGAAAACCTTTGCTTGGAGCTTTGATATAAAAAGAAGCAAGAGCCTTTAAAGGACATACCTGTGGCCAGGCTTTCATAAGTGGTTTTTGAATTCATTATAAGCACACCAGTGATCCTACATTAAGACCCCTTTATATCATCTCACGGATTTATAAACATTACTTGGAGTACTATTGCTGCTGAGTTTAGAAGAAATTACTCACCCAATTCAATTAGGCATACAGCTGTGTGACTGATTGTGCACCCAAGTGTTTGATATAATTCCTAAGTGATTGCTGGACTGAATATTACATGTGTTGCTGGGATCCTATTTAGTTAAGGAGTTGATTAATCTATTATTGGCTGCTGAGCATATTCTCTCAGGTAACATTGCATATACACTGTTTGAGAAAATGTCTGAGTGCATGTTGGATTGACCACTACAGTTGCTGATTGCTACTAGTTGAGGAATTCACATTGGGTTAGAGGTTGGTTACTAGATTTCTTACTGCTATACAAGTTTTCCCGCCTGTGCTGCATCAATACATCTGTGTATAGCCCTTTGCAACAAACTGTTGACAGTGAATTAACCAACTCTCCCAAAACCTTAAGGTGTTAGGAGATGCACAAATTAATATACTTCAACACCCCCCTTAAGAGGAACACTGTTCTCTCTTGGGAACACACTTGGGGAGTTAGGCACGAGCAACGCATACATATGCGGACAACACTACATCTAGGAAAAATACTTTCACCAGGATTTGAACTCGCGACCAAACTTGTTTTGATACCATGTTAACATAAGAATTAACCAACTTTCCCAAAACCTTAAGGTGTTAGGACTTAGGAGATACGCAAAAACAACTTCCCCGTCAATTCTCAACTTTACAAAAACAACCTACCGGTTCTTCGCCCTAGGAAGATTAACAACATTCGAGGTAAAATTCTTTTCAATACTTTTTTTTTTTCTGAGAGAAAAGATTCATTAAAGAAAGGAGATGAGAGATCACCCCCAAAAGGAGAAAGCCCAACACTTAAAAGGGCCTAGTCAGGTACACATGTCTCTAATCAATTCTTTCAACTCTTCTACCGTTGCTTCCCTCTATTTGGATTAAGAGAGTGCCTTTGCACAATGCAAGGAATAGATATAGAAGATAGAGAGTGATGTAGTACAAGAGGAAAACTCTCCAATATTGATGCAGCACACAATTAATTGACAAGTAAAGTCACTAAGCAGGGTCGGGTATGCTGATATAACCTTGGACAGCAAGTGTATGCTAGGTAGTAGGGTATTACAGTATTGGAAGGTGTTGTGGAGGGGATGCTAAAGATAGGTGCTAACAATATAAAACAGAGGCTGATCGGATGATTAAAACCCAGGATGGTATAAAGTAATATGGGATCTCAGACTGATCAGGTTATTGGAAGATAAGGTTTATGTAAATACCTGTGAGATCTGGTACAGCAGCAAGTGTAAGGTGAGTAGTTTCTAACCCAATGTAATCCTTCAAATACCAATCAACAGCACATGTAAAATCCAGTTTAGCACACACTCGGGCTTTAATTCAAACACTTGATATGCAGCATAAACCACACCTTATAAATCTGTAGATATAAGGACAGGGTGGGGAAATAGATTTATAAATATGCCCACAATGTAGCCTTAGGGCTGGTTGGTTATTGGGGGATATCTTATCCCCTTTCTTTAATAAAACCTTTCTCTTATAAAAAAAAAAAAATCTGAATGAGTTCAATTTGAACCATCACCTTATGGCTGCAAATGCCTTGGAAATTTACAATAAAATGATTCCATTACAGGTGGCTGCCAAACAGTCCCTTAATAAATTACTTTACCTCTCTCTCTCTCTCTCTCTCTCTCTCTCTCTCTCTCTCAATAAAAAAATTATATTATTATTCAAATAAAAATATTAAATTTTGGTAAACATATAGAAAATTAGTAAATATATTACTGTTATATTTATAATTAGCATTATAGTTGTTAATTAAATATTAATGTATTATTATAGATTCAAAAGAATTCTTAAAAATTAAGATAATGTGTGGCTTTATGCTTTACATATAGATTATACATTTGCAATGCTTATTTTGTCAATTCATGGTATTTGTATTGGCCTATAAATTCGAAATGCATGATATTGAAAGACCTATCTCAAATCTAAGAAGGTTTAATCCTATGTTTGACGTATCCTGGTGGGTTCATAGTTCACAATCTTGCGCGATACGGGCTGTATCACGCGAGACGTACCGGTATCGTAGGTGTGCGACACGATACCCCCATATACAGCGAAATATCGTGATCTGGACAGGTTATCGCAAGACGTATCGCATATCGCACATGCGTCTCGCGATAACATGTCTAAAATGGCATTTTTTTGCTTAAAATAGCCTGAGTCTCGCGATACGGGGGAGTATCGCGTGCTGTGTCTCGCAGATAACCACCCCCGTATCGTAAGTCATCAAAAACCTCAAAAATCCTTTTTTTTTTTTTTGCAATTTATTATTTCATTTAGCTT
>JAOXJP010284150.1:0-19275 GCA_025762735.1 Platanus orientalis | reverse complement strand
TCCTCTCTCTCTCTCTCTCTCTCTCTCTCTATATATATATATATATATATATATATATATATATATATATATCCATGTGTGTGATAAAAGTGCCATTCACTAAGGGCATGTTTGGCAGCTACATGTAATCTAATTATTTCATTTTAATTTCCCAAGGCATTTGTGGTCACAAGGTGTTTGTTCAAAATGAACTCATTCAAATCTATATTGATTTGTTAACTAAAGTTAGAAATGAAGTCATCTTAGTTTTTTTTTTTTTTTTTTTAAAGAAATAATTTATGTTATCATTCATGTTTTGGTGATTAATGAAAATCAATCCATTAAATTTGAATGAATTCGTTTTCAATCATCACATTATGGCTTCAAATACCTTGGGAATTTGAAATGAAATGATTTCATTATCGGTGACAGCCAACCACGGCCTAATTTACAACTAGAATTACAAAGCTTAGAAAGCCTCATATTTGAGCTACACGTAGAAATGATGTTGCCAACTCAGATTATTCAATAGACCAACAACATTCAATTGGAATTGGGGGATCCCTTTTAATTGATTATTGTCACATTGTGATATTTCAAAGCATTGAATAGACCCATTTAAGAACAACTTGATGATTACAAAATTACCAAAGATTGGCATCTCTTATTTCTATTCAACAATGTACAAAGAGTTTCTTGATGTTGACTAAGGCAGTGTTTGTTTCGAATTCTCAGGATCGATTATGGGTTACAATTGATTATGGGTTGAAATATGATCTTTGGTTCCGATTTTCCAAATTGATTACCAATAATTGGAGGGTGTTTCTCGTGAAAATTAGAAATGGATGGAAACCTGTTTCTGCGATTCTTTAATAAGGCGTGTCATAATCGATTCTGATTTTTGTGCAACAGAACGGTTTTGCAAAGAGAGCTATGCAAGGGTTCTGTGAAGAGAGCTCTATGCTTAGGGTTTCAATCTATCTCGCCTTCACTCTGTAATCAGGCCCCAACTTAGGTAAATTTCTTCCTTCTCTCTCATGTGTCTCTCTTCCCCCTCTCTCTCTCCCCGTCTCTCTTCTGTTCACTTTGTCTCTCGCTTTATCTCTCTCCACCTCTCTCTTCTATCTTCTCTTTTTTTCTCTCTCTAAAATGGAAGTTTCTAAAATGGTAGACTGTTGTAGAAAATTAGGAGCTCTAACTAATTTGTGAAGCTATGTTTTGTTATCGAAAATTCTGTAGTTCTAGCTTCTTTATGTATAAGATTTAAAAAAAAAATTGAGGGGGGGGGAGTCTATTCGTCTTTGAGACCTATGTTCAAATTGGGCTTCAATACTCATAAAGTGAAACCCATGAATACCAATCTCTTTAACCTAGACAATAGTTTCTTTTGTTTTGTGGTAATCAGTAATTGGATTTGAAACCCTTTGTTGGTTCGCAAACATGGATATTGGGACTAACCATATGGTGGTTTTACTCATGAAATTCATCCAGTGAAGATATAATAGGATGTAAACAAAAGAACAATTGATAGAGGGGAAAGGAATTCCCATCTATGCAAGAGTACCGTTGGTGTTCCTGTATAATCATACCTTTTAAACTAATAGTATTGGTAGAATGCTTTTAATGTTATATGTTGTTTTCTGGTTACACAAACATGATTGGGGTTGTCTCATTGTGTAGGTGTTTCATTGAAAACCAAAGGGTGGTTCAACAAGAGGGGGGTAGCTTTAGTTTGTGTATGCCTAAACAATATTGTATGATTATTGCTCAATTTCCAAATGTGGACACCCATCAATACTGCAGAGATTCTAAAACTTCCATAAGCAATTGTTTTCTTGCCAAATAAATGTATATATATATTTTTTGTGTTGTTAAGTTTCTTTCTTTTTCGTTGTTTTCTTGCCAAACAAATATGGTAGACTACATAACTTAGTTTTCTATGAATTTCCAATTTATATGGTGTTTCATGAGGTGTGAATTATGTAATTTTATTTTTCCTTATTTCATATGGTACGCATGACATTGGTGGCATGCCAAATTACAACATGATGATTGTTAAACGAATTTTCTCATCTTGTTTAGTCGAATGATCATTTCTGAATAATGTTGAACCAAATAGGATTTTGATTATGAATTCTCATAATCACCTCCTAAAAACAAAAGATCCAACCCAAATTTTGATTTTCAAAATCGTTTTTCATAATTTGATTATGAGAATCCATAATCATAATCATAATTAGTAATCAATTTTGAGAATCTGAACAAAACGAAGCCTAAGTGATTGTTGAATCCTTGCCTTGAAATAAAAAGGATGAGTATGGATTTCCCAATTAAACTAATCAAGATGCATACCCCACTAAAACAAAAAATGCCTACTATAGCGTTTGAAAAACGCTGTCTATAGTTATAAACAACGTTTTTTAAACATTGTTTCAAGGTGCGTCAACAAAAGTCGAAACCTTTAGACAATGTTTTTAAAACGTTGTTTATAGTACTTTAGATGGCATTTTAAAAACGTTGTCTAAAGTTTCATATTTTAGATAGGGTTTTAAAAACGTTGTCTATAGTACTTATAGATAGTGTTTACCATTAAGTTTTTCTTTTTTAGACATACTTTAGACAACGTTTATAGACATCGTTTTTAAAACACTATCTATAGTATAGACATCATTTTTAAAACACTGTCTAAAGTATGTCTTAATAAGAAAAAAAAAAAAAAAACTCAGTGTCATCAATTTGAGCTACTCATTTGATTGACCACTACTTTCACAAGGTAATAGGTCAGGACTCACTAATCACATAGATGATAAGAAATATCCCATTTATAAAAAAAATTTGAAACCAATAATGATTATCTGAAACTAAGTTATTGTTTTAGATGTTATGAACATTTAAGCATTGAGAGTTTTAGATTATTATTCATCTAAGGGGGTGTTGTTAAACCTTTGCCTGGGTTTATGGTCATGTAAGGCAATTCCAAAGTATAGATGAGAGAAATCACTAAGAGTATCAAGTTCCATTAAGGTGCTGAATCCAAAAAATTACCTGTAACAAAAGGCTAGGGATTGCTTGAACTTCAGACAACGAATATCCATTTTCAGCAAAGGACAAATGAACAAACAAGAATTTCACTACTGCAATCATTGATGTGGTGCAGATTAAGAACGCTGCCTATAGTTATATACAATGTTTTTTAAACATTGTTTCAAGGTGCGTCGACAAAAGTCAAAACCTTTAGACAATGTTTTTAAAAACGTTGTTTATAGTATTTTAGATGGCATTTTAAAAACATTGTCTAAAGTTTCATATTTTACATAGGGTTTTAAAAACATTGTCTATAGTACTTATAGACAGTGTTTATCATTAAGTTTTTTTTTTTTAAGACATACTTTAGAAAGCGTTTATAGACATCGTTTTTAAAATACTGTCTATAGTATAGACATCACTTTTAAAACACTGTCTAAAGTATGTCTTAATAAGAAAGAAAGAAAAAAAACTCAATGCCATCAATTTGAGCTACTCATTTGATTGACCACTACTTTCACATGGCAATAGGTCAGGACTCACTGATCACATAGATGATAAGAAATATCCCGTTTATAAAAAAATTTGAAACCAATAATGATTATCTGAAACTAAGGTATTGTTTCAGATGTTATGAACATTTAAGCATTGAGAGTTCTAGATTATTATTCATCTAAGGGGGTGTTGTTAAACCTTTGCCTAGGTTTATGGTCATGCAAGGCAATTCTAGAGTATAAATAGGAGAAATCACTAAGAGTATCAAGTTCCATTAAGGTGCTAAATCCAAAAAATTTCCTGTAACAAAAGGCTAGGGATTGCTTGAACTTCAGACAACGAATATCCTTTTTCAACAAGGGACAAATGAACAAACAAGAATCCCACTACTGCAATCATTGATGTGGTGCAGATTAAGAACACATCTTTGTACTTAAGCTCTTTGGTGGAGGATAGTTCAAAGATGACGCTATAGTTTATACGAGCTTTTCTCCACATGAAAATGTTGCACCCATACAAAAAGAAGTGGAGAAACAATAGGCTGAACATGCTACTAACAAGTATAGAAACAGTTGGACAAAAAGTAAATCAATAATGTGACATAGTAGATGAACATTAGCATTTAATAACGATGACAAGACTGATATGATACCATGTCTCGAGTCTTTAGAAATAAAAGACTACCTTGTTCTAAGGTCTTTGACTAATTTATAGGGCTGGACTTCTATTAAAGATGTATCCTTGAACCACCTTAAAAATTTGAAGTTAATGCCTATGGGATTTCAATGCCTCACTAAGCTTAAGACACTATCAACCTCAATTAATCGAATCTATTGATAAGAAGTAACAAACAAATTCTTAAAACCTCATTAAGATTCCAAGAGACCTAATAGTAGTATTAAAGATGTAAGACAAGTCAGTCTTCTACTACAGAGAAAAATCCTAAATTTACACTTAGGTTATACACATTTCACTTAACAATTTTTTAACTGCCAACAAAGGAAACGTCTAAGACCAAGTGTACAAACTCCAATATATCCACTAGCACATAGAACAAGCCAAACATCAGAGTTCAAATTCTCATACTTACTAGAATTTCAAACCACTTCTATAAATAGCTAGAGCTACTATCACACGAGAAGAAAGCATAAGGCTCTGGTGTAAAACCAACTTCCAAACAATACGAAAATATAAAGGGCATTTTTTATCATAAAAGAAAATTCAGCTAAACCCAGATTCCTCCACGGAGAGGAAGTAAACTTATGCATCATAGAAATCACTCTGGGTGGGAAAATAGCATCTCAATATTAGAGACATGGATCTTTGTAATTAACAAGTTAGCACCCAACGACAAAAGACCAATAGAGAAATCAACAACAGATCTGAGCCTCAAAACTAGAAGTTGACACATTCTCTATGACAAGAAACGACTTCACAATAGAAGGAATTCAAATTTGATGCAAAAATATCTAAATCTAACAAATCATCTGATTCAAATGAGACCGAACCTTCAATCATCCATTCCTTTTCATTTGGTTAGAGAGAGAGAAAGAGAGCGCGACCAAGAGGATGGAGAGGAGATTTGAAACTATTCCACGAAAAAGGAAAAAGAGCGTGGAACAAATGCTCAAAGAAGAAAGCATCGACTATTTTTACCTATACAACGTTTTGGAAATGCCAAAAAAAACTATCGTTGTAGATAACATATTTAAAACGCCGTGTATTTTATTTTTGCGGAAAGATGTACAATGGCATTTTAAAAATGCTGTATAAACCTCTATAAATAGTGTTTTTTAAAAAAACATTGTCTATACATGTTTCTATAGCGTTTAAAAAATGTTGTTTATATCATTAACCCATTTAACAATGTTTTCTAATAGAAACGTTGTATAACATTGTACTTTTTACAACATTTATACAAAAACACTGCCTAAAGTATGCTGTTAAAAACCATTTTTGTTGTAGTGCCAAACACCTGTTCTTGTAATGGTATCTTGATCGATTCAGGTGTCTTTATGGCTAATAAAAGCTAGTGCCCATAAATTGTAATAGATTTCCCAAGATACTAACCAAAACAAATTACGGTACATGCATTTTCTAGGCTTTATTTTCTACATTTTCTTTGAATTTTTAGGCTATTTATTTTGAATCGTTTATATTATTTTTATAAGGTAGGGGGTGTTTGGTTTGGATTACAGAATCTAATTCTGGCCCAAATTGATTTTGGAAAGACTTTGAAGTGTTTAGTTATGATTCTAGAATCTGATTATTCATAATCAAGGCTAGAATCATCCCAAAATCAGAATCCATTTCAACATGGATTCTAGCGCTCATAGGTTGTGATTTTGCATTTGACGACGAAGCGAACAAAACTGACTAATCCTTCCTCTCCCTTATTTCTCTTATTCTCCACCCTCATTAGACACTCCTTTCCTAATGGAGATTTCAACGTCAGTCGCTTCCAACGGTTTCCAGTGATATGGGCAAGGGTCGTAGATGGAATCGGGTTGACGATTATAGATCTTCTCCCTTGCTCTTCCTCTTCTTCTTTTCCTTCGGAAAACGACGACGGCATTGAAGAATTAGAATTAGTGTTAGAGACAACTGAAAATTCCTTAGAAAATACAATCTTCTTCAAGGGGGAGAATCTGTGATGTGCTAACAATTTCTAGAAAAAAAACATGTCTGCCTATAGGGTCCTCCTATGTGAAGCGTCTGTTTTGGATTTTTTGGGGTCAGACCTAAGAATGGATCCAATCCTTTATGGCTTACAAGCCTTTGCCTCTTCTTCCATTCTCAAAGCCAATGAAGAGAACCAAAGACTAGGGTTGCAAAAAGATTGGATTCGGAACGAATATGAGCATATCTGTTTCCGTGTCCTATTCTAATGGATATTATAAAATTATACTATATCCTAACCGCTTAAATAATTCAGATTTCAGACCAGATTTCGGATATCCAAAAAATAAAAGGCAATTCCATATATGTCGTCACCATCGCCAAAGCGGTCTTCCCTAACCCATGACTATCCTCGCCAAAATCTCCAATGCCGTATGGCCTAGCAATGATGTCAGATGGAGTAAAACATTATCTTTTCTCCTATGTGGTGGGTGCGAATTTCCACCATTACGGCATAGTTGTGATAGTCCTTATGGGTGCCACCATGGACCACGATAGAACATATATGAAGTAAAGAGTTTATATATTTTTAAGGGTTTTAGTTATTAGACTATTTAAGATTGTTGGATTAGTTTTAAATCCAACAGTCTATTCTCTATATTCTATATATTGTTATATTTTAACGAAATGGATATTTAACGGAATGGATCGATATATATCTGTATCCTATCCGTTTATAACATATATTTTATAAACAAACCGGATAAGCTTATTTCGGATCCGATGCCGACCGAAGCACAGTCATTTTTTGGATAACTTGTAGCCCTACCGAAGACCCCTACTTACAAAAGTAGACATCTTGTTGGTCTGGTCCGAAAGAAGAAGTGAAACAAGTCTCACTGCAGATTACAACAAAATGAGAAGAAAAGAAAGAAGCTAATCAAAGGACCCTAGGCTCCTATTCCAAGCTTCTCAAGTTCTTAGCAATGGAAAGGGGAAAAAGAGGGTATTTGTAGGAGCTAAAAGGGCCTTTGGACCTGTGTTGATAAAGGGTCCACCCCTAAATGGCACCACCATGAAAAAAAGGTCAAATATTTTCTTCCATTTTTCTTTCTTATCAGAAAAAGGGAGAGATAGAGATACCTAAACAACACTCCGTCACTTGCTATATTAGCAACAGAATATGTGAGAAGATCTTCCCGGAATATCTATAAGAATAATGTATTTCATCTCCATCTTTGTCTTTGTCTTCATCTCCAAGTATAGGAAGAAGATCTGTAATGGTACTAGACGATGTCTCTATAATAGTTTTTTTTTTAATCTACAATCACTGTTTAGAATACGATAACCAAATGGATTCCGGATTCTCAGAATCCGTTTCTACAATCTGATTGTGAGAATCCATAATCAGAATCTACAATCAAACTCTAAAATCCGAACAAAGCGGCACCTCGTTTGTTAATGGAACAGAAAAGAGTAGGGGTGCCATTGTGAATGATTTTGACACATTACATTGAGTTGCCCCGCCCAAATGCCTAGCGGATTTTCGTTCGCCACCTTAACAAACACTCATAGCATGTGGCGTCGAAAAAAGTGAAAACCACCCCCTAAAAGTGTAAACCACTTTTTCAATGCACACGTGTCCAGCGCTGCATATGCGTGGATCGAGTGCAGTCGTTAAGGTGGCAGACAAAATCCTGCCTGACCTAAATGACTTCAAGTGTTCACCATGATGCCTCCTTTTCACATGAACAGTTTCGCTCCTTGCCACACGACAAAAATGACACACATGCCCCCTATCACTTTTTTTGGATGGTGAAGTTTCACTTTTTTGGGATTACATATGCACCTCTCCAAGTCGTAAGTCTTGAGATCAAGAGACGATCTTGAATAGGGATATAACTCTTCCCTCACTGCAAGCTTCAACGTCAGGAGTGTCAACATTAAACCTTTAGCCTTGGTACGAGAAAGTAGTAAGAAGCCATGAAGGTCCATTAAACTTGTATTCCTTGAGAATTTGTCACAATTGTTCAGAAAGATGGTTAGGAATATTTTGTAGTTAAGGTTGTTAAAAAAGGTTAGACAGTTAAGGTTGTTTGTAACCATATTAAGTTTATTGTAACTCATTGTAAATCAGTTGTAACTTCTTTATGAAAGATCATAAATAAATGTAGAGACCTCAAGAGAGATATCTGTTAGGATCGATTTACTTTCTTCGTCTTAGAAAAAAATGTGATGCAATAAAATCAACAAGCAAAACAAAAACAGAAATCACACATAACATAAAATTTACGTGGAAAACCCCAATTTGGGGAAAAACCACGGAGTCGTAGAGAAAACTTTCACTATCTAGAAACCTCGTCAAAGACAATTACAATTTTTGGAATCCCTCCCTCTTCGCATGTAACCTTAGAACAAAACATATAAATACCCCCCCAAAAAACCCTAATACATGACATATACGGTTCGGATCCGAGCCGGTACATAAAACCAAAAAAATAGGTCAAAATCCAAAAAAAATCGTATTTGGATTATAGCTAGGTTAGATTCGGGTTGACAAAATTTGATGCTAACCCAAATCTAACTTCACACATTACGGTATCTTGGGTTTCATTGCTTCTGATTCATAAAGTTATCATGGTATCAGAGCATTCAAGACAAACATCATCTTCTCTCTTTACTTTGATGCTCTTTCGTCTGTAATTTTTTTCTTTTCTTGTACAGCTAATCCATGGCATCTACTGGCTCATCTTCCTCCTATGTTACTCCTTCATCTTCCTATTATTTGCTAACTGCTCCAACTTTTTAATCTTTCATCTCTAACATTACTTCACTGATAACTGTCAAACTAACTAGTGAGAACTCCCTATTATGGCAATCACAGTTCTTGAAGGCTCTTCGAGCTCATCAATTTCTATATCTTCTCGATGGGTTAAGATCAGTGGCGAGAGAGTTCATCTCAGATTTTGATGGTAAGACTTTGCCAAATCTGCTTTATTCTGATTGGCTTTTGTTACACCAGCAAATGTACATTGAGTTGCATGTTTGCAACTATCTTAGAGAACATCTTACATCTTATTCTTCATGTTGAACATTTGCGCTAACCATGGCTTGTGTTTGTTAATTTGGAAAGTTTAGGAGAGATTAAAAACCAAATCTCGTGTAAGCATTATAACCCTCATTTCCCATTTGGAAAGATTTTCAAATCAAATCTTCTACAAGCGTTACAACGCTTTGTATCTATTATATTTATTGGTTTTAATGTTATGGAAAGATTTTAAATCCTATGCAAGCGTTAGAATGTTTTGGATTCATTGTAATTATTGTTTTGACATTATAGAGAGCCAACAACTTGCTATTTGAATTTCTTTCTTCTATAAAAAGAAAAGTGAATACATTGGGATAGACAAAATCTTACTCTTTCTTTGTCTATGCACAAAAACAAAACACTTTCTCTTCCTTGCCTCTTTGTTCTACGACTTTGTTTTCTTTTTCGTCTCTTTGCTTTATGATTTTATTTTCTTTTGACACAAATGGGAACTATTTGAGTCATTCAAAGAAGACCACTGATGTTGTGCAAAGTGCCAGAGGTGATAAAGATGTCTTCCTTGGAGGTGGTCACCAAACTCGACTACTGCACGTGTAATAGCCCGACGAATCCACTTTAAGGGCAATGGATCACCACATAGTGACACCTACAACAACGTTGGTTGTCTTTTTTTTCTTCAGGTGATATCGTGTTACTTTTAGAACTCTTGGCAACTCAGTCATTCTATATCAACATCAAAATCCAGGTATGTATTTTAAATTATTTTATTTTAAAGATTGAGATTCTTTGAATTAATATATTACTGTAAATCCAAAATGTTAGTAAATTTTTAATCTATCAATCAAAACCGGCGGTATACAAATTAATTCACACATATTCACATATTATTTTCTCTATATTATTTATTTATTTTTTCAATGTTAGAAAGAAAATTTTCATCCCTCTCTTAAACCAACATATTTAACCTCAAGAATCGTTTACAGGCCATCACCAAAGGTTTCCTCTTTGCTCAAAGTTATCTACAACATATTAAGTTGATTATAAACAATTTGGCAACAGTCTATTCTCTAATTGATGATGAAGATATCATCCTCTACACATTTAATGGTCTTCCTTCTACTTTCAATGCTTTCAAGACTACAACGGGAACTTGAACACAACCGATAACACTCTCTAAGTTGCAATAGCTGCTACGCAAAAAAGAACAACATGTTTCCTCATCTTCTATGGTGGAAAACTTGTGGTTTCGTCAACACTCTCTGTCACTTCAAACATACCTAAATCCAATCTAAATCGAGTTTTTAAGAATAACTCTAATGGGTATTCTAGTGGTAGAGGTTGGAATCAGTTCTTTTCAAATAAGTGTTCAAAGGTTTTTTTACCAAATCTATGGTAAACAAGGGCATATAGTAGTACCATGCTACTATCGTCTTAATCCAAAGAATCAACAACATCAAGGGTCCATCATATCTCAGTTGCCAACAGCCTTACTTGCTTCTTCTCCGGCGATACCAGATTTGTCTTGGTATCTTGATACCGGAGTTAGTAAACACGTAAATCCAAAACTCTCTACTCTCTTTCTCTCTCTCCACAATTCATATAATAGACCAACCAAAGTCTTGGTGGGAAATGGATAAGCTCTTCCTGTTCACAATACTGGTTCAAGTATTCTTTCTATGCCTACACATCACTTTCATCTTAATAATGTATTCCATATACCCTTGTTATCCACAAACTTAATCTCAATTCAGAAATTTGTTGTTGACAATAACTATACTCTATTATTTGATGAACATAAAATTTCTATTCAGGACAATGTCACAAAACATGTGATATTTTGCGGGTGCAGTAGAAATGGGTTATACCCCATTCCCTCCTATTGATGCATTCATCTTCCTTCCACACTGAAATACCTAATAGATTAATTCTAGAGGGGGTGAATAAGATTTAAAACTTGTTTACCCATTTTTCAATTGTTAGGATTGATTTTAATTCACTTTGAATTAATCTAAGTGTGTGTGTGCTCTAATGTAGCTACTCAAGAATATTATCAAATAGATGGTGTGCAAGAGTAGATATAAACATACAAGTAAAGAGACAAACAATCACACAATCAATCCACAATATTAGATTTATAGTGGTTCAACATGAAGGCCTACGTCCATTCTTTTAAAGCTCACCACTGAGCTTAGGTAGATTTCATTTAGGTATGTCAAAACATATTAAACCTATCTACTTGCTCTTGGCAAGTTAAACAACATACTTGATGTCTCCAGCGAGTGTTCACAAGTATCTTTAGCGAAAGCAAAACAATATGAAAATGAATATGAATATGAATGCAAATAGAAAGTAAATATTTCCACTAGTTGATTGATATTGCTGTTCTTACCAAGTGGGAGTGCTCCTTATTGAGCTGGTTTGCCTTAGTACACCCACACAACTTCAAGCCTTGGCTCTAGAGATCCTTGAGTTTAGCTAACCAAAGAAGGGTTTCCTCTTGGGACAACCCACACACTCCTTTCTTTGATATACTAGCTAAATAGAGTAGAGATGGTAGCAAGAGAGATTCTTAAGGGACTGTGGAGCTTGGAGCTCAAATAATGGAGGAGGAAACGGTTTTCACTATTGGGAGCTCATTTTTTGTAAAGAAAATAACACTCTCTTAAATTTTTTAAGTTTTGCCCTAAAGAGGAAATTTTCCCTCTTATAGGGTTTAAAAAACACTCTCATTCATTAGGTTGGAATCTTTTGAAACGAACAAAAGATATGAGCCCTTCATTCAAAAATGATTTTTTTCAAAGTTAAATTTTCTCCCAGGTGTGACCAGTCATGGGGTTTGTGACCGGTCATGAGGCATTAGGTTGTGATCGGTCACACCACCTGAAGCCTTGAGAAGAAGTCCCATGACCTAGTCATGACCGGTCACACTAGGTCCTGATCCAAAAATCGTGATCGGTCACGAGGAAGGGGCCTAGTCCTCAAGATTTTTGTTTTGGGCCCTTATGCTTATGTGTGACCAATCATGGGTTTGTGACCGGTCACAGACAAAATTTTTTCTATTTTCCTGTCTATGATGTTGTTGGGAAGATCATCTCACTTTGGTCCTTTGGGGGGTCTTCCTACATGTGCAAATGCACATTTTGTTCCTCTCTAAATGAACATAATCATGCTATATGCATGCTTTTACCTTTTGGGATGTTTCAGCCCATCTTCTGATCTTGATTTTCATGTCTTAAGTCTTCTTGGAGCTTTAGACCTTTGAGCCCTACAACATGTCTTTCCCATGAATTGACAAATAATGTATGTGCATCAACACACACTAATGGCTTTTTGCACTACAAAAACTTCAACTACAATTTGGCATAATAGATTAGGCCATCCGAGTCCTCAACCTTTACATGTTGTGTTTCAGTCTTTGCATTTACCTAAATATTCTTCATCTTTCACTTGTACTAGACTACTAGTTGTGTATTAGCTAAATGTCATAGAATATCTTTACCCAATTCTAATACAATTTCTTCAAGTCTTTTAGATTTAATACATGTTGATGCATGGGGGCCCTCCCCAACATTGCCTATGTCAAGTTTTTGTTTTTACCTCTTACTTCTGGATGATTTCTCTAGGTTTTCTTGGATTTATTTTCTCAAATGAAAATTTTATGTAACAATAATGTTTGTTTATTTTAAACAACATATGGAAAATCTATTTTCTTGATCTATATAAGTGTTTCGTAGTGATGGTGGTAAAGAATTCATCTCCTCTAAGTTCCAGTCGATTCTTTCCAATAGTGGTATTATTCATCAGGTTATATGTCCCTATACACGGCACAAAATGGCATTACTAAGTGCAAACACAGACATATAATAGAGACAACTATAGCTCTACTTCAAATGACCTCAGTGTCAATTAAGTATTGGGAAGTGTGGCTCTAACTGTTGTATACTTGATCAACTGAATGCTTGTGTTAGTTCTGAAGCATCCATCTCCTTTCAAAAGTTGATCAACAAAACCCTAGATTGAAACTTCTTATAGGTTTTTGATAATTGCTACCCCTGGTTATGGGCATACTCCAGTAATAAACTTGAAGATCAATCCCAATATTGTGTCTTTCTTGGTTATTGCCCAAACACAAAGGGCTATCATTGTCTTAACCAGAAATACGATAATTTTTTTGTTAGTTGACATGTTTTATTTAGAGAATCAAGCTTTCCGTCTTCATAGAAGACCTCTTACAAGTTTGGTTCATCGTCCCCACTGATATTGGGTTTAAATCCTTCATCAACCAACTTTCAATATGAGTCCTTAGATTTATCCCCATTAACAAACAATTGGCTATTACTGTTTGCCTCCTCATGTGCTCCTTTAAATTTTTAAAAAGTATCTTCACTGTTGATCTCGTCTCCACCTACTAGTCATTTACCACCCTCGGATCCTTTAAACCCAACATGTGCCATTGTGAGTTGGTCACCACACTCGTAGGCAATGTCTAAAGAGCTTTAAGCTCTTTAGAATCAAGGTACCTGAACATTGGTTTTGGCTTCATCATCTCAAAGACTTATTGGCTCCAAATAGGTTTTCAAATTAAAAAGGGATTTGACATATAAGATTGTTAGGCACAAAGCTGGGCTTAGCGCTAAGGAGTTTACACAACAGCCGAGAGTATTGACATATGGATACATTTAGCCCAATTATTATAATGGATACAATCAAAATTTTTTGTTCATTAGCTTTTCATTTCCAGTGGTAAATTCATCAATTGGATGTCAAAATGCATTTTTTACATGGAGTTATATTGGAAAATATTTTGATGGAGCAACCAAGAGGCTTTGTTGATCTTAACTTCCCTCATAATGTGTGTCATTTGCACAAAGCCATATATGGTCTTCGGCAGGCACCAAGAGCTTGGTACGCACGTTTTTCTCAATTTCTCATTTCACAAGGATGTATAATATGCCACACTTAACTCACTGTTTGTGCGTCATGCTCCACAGTCAATCACTATTATTCTAGTATATGCAGATGATATCCTCCTCACTGGGAATGACACTAAGTTCATTCATCAACTTCTAACAATTATAAACATGAACTTTGATCTTGGTCATCTCTCTCATTTTTTAGGTATTGATTTTGTTCATCATAATTCTAGGATCTTTCTATCACAAGCGGCATATATATGCTAAATCAATACTCCACAAGTTGGGATGGTAGTTTGAAAATCATGTTCTATACCTGTGGGAACCATCTTAAAATTCTACTCGTAGATGAAGGATGCATGAATTTTAATGGGCTTGGAAATGAAACTATAAACAAGGACACATAGTGAGACCAAAATTATGACATATGTCTGGACAACTACCACACGATAAGGATGAAAAACTACCTACACGAAGCAGGCTAGTTTAGGCCACTACACACTCCATGACGAGCATCCGCCGTGACATGGAAAAATGGAGGAAGCATTGACAAAGAGTGGAAAATAGAAGGAACCAACCATGAGATGTGGAGGAGAGGTTACAATTGTTGTAATTGGCAAAATCAATATAATAAGCCAGAAGAAGAAGATAAAAAGACCCTCAACATCAACATTGAATTTTATTTCTATCTTAGGAGTAGGAGCAGTTTTATCTTAGGAGTAGGAGTAGGTCTATCATAGGAGTAGCGTAACTTAGTCTATAACTTGGCTCGAGAAAGGATGAACCTGGTTTATCTACAGTGTCTGTAATCATCTCAGTTGACGTCAAGAGGAGTGACCCATTTCAAGAGGTTTATAAACCATTGGATTAAGTGAAGTGTTTGTATTGTGCCATAATTTGATTGCATTAATGAAGTTTGGTTTATTTTTTGTTATTCCCCTTTGAAGTCTCAGGAAAGTCCTCTTTGTTGAGGCATGTACCGAACCTAGCCCAGTACCCTGGCATACCTGTACCCAGGTCAATGTGAGGAAAGAGAAAATTTTCCACCAACATAAAGATTGGAGACCATAGTGGGAGACCGATGGACCTAACGGATTTGACAGGCCAACTGCAACGATGGCTATGGCGTTTTGGGTAATGGTTGAACAAGGTCCTATGGAGGAGAACCTAGGTCAAGATGTGAAGAGATGGTTTGAAGAAAGGAAAATCAAAAACCTTACACAAGTTCCCCCACTAGACTTGGGGGGCAAGGTTGGGTGCAATTCCCTTTAACAGACCAACGGGACGGCATCTTACAAGAGCCAACTGGCCAAAAAGACCATCTTTTGATCGGCCAGAATCGACTCGGCCAAGGATAAAAAAATAATTCCTGAAGGGAAGGATGAAAGACCTCAACCTCCCAAAGGATGTTTGAAGAGTCCATCGTTGGGCGACAAACACATAAACAATACGAGTTGTTTTTGAAAGAAAACTCAAGTATCAAAAAGTGTGAATTACGAGTATCGAGAAAGTCCAATAAGGTATGATGGATTTTTCATACAGCCATAAGGGGATGTAAGACAACCAGACTTGTGCTCGTCGTATGAGAAGAATGAACTACCTCATAAGTTCAAAGGAAAGGAGATTATTTCGATGAACCAACTGGGTGGTGGTTGAGGCACATGATCGAGGCGTGGATGAGGATCTAAGGATGAGACAAAAAAGCAATCACTCGAGGTTAGTGTTAAATAGACCTCTCGATAGGCAGATAAAGGACCATGCGATGGCTCGATGGATGGGGAGAGAAATTCCGTAAGAACTCTAGTGTGGCCAAAATCAACATTGACCATCACCATTCTAAGGAACCGCCTATTGAGCCTAACAGCCAATCAAAGCCTCTCAAAGGTAAAAAAAAAGAGAAAACTCCTCGATAAGTCTATCAAGACTGGGTCAATGATACTAACAAAAATGACATATGAGGAGTCGATGGTAGGACTAGAGGAGTTAGGTGAGGAATTGACTGCGCTAACAAAGGTGTTAGGCAAGGAATGAACAACACCTTTGAAAGTGGCAGATGTGGGAAAAGTAAGACTAGCGTGTCAAACAATATGCCAAATAGGAGAAGATGAGTCCAACTACACCCCAATATAAGTGGACATCAACATGGTCATGATAAACAGAGTGACCAATGAAAGATGTCAAGCAGTGGTCGAATGCAAAAGTAGGATGGTGACCTAGAAAGGACGAGTCATTACGATCTCGAAGCCAACATGGGTTAATACGATTTCACTCGACTTTGTATGGAAAGATCGAGTAGGTTGGTCTCAAGATAACATGGATCGTCATCATGGCTTGGGAAACTTGAATATCAAGTTTCAAGATAAACAAATGTTTGGCCAAGATACCGAGATCCTAAAAAGTGAGAAGTCGAGCATCTTAGAGCCAAATGATTCGGCGACGTTCGATAACTTAAAAATTGCCAGGGTTGAAAAGAGTCAAGGCGTAGGTAGCCAACCTAGAACGACCTCATTCTCTGAATGCAATGTTGATCCAAGAAAGAAGTTCAAAATGAAGAGGGTTAAAAAGCCAAAAGAGAAGAAAAAAGTCCGTGCCTTTGGCCTAAAAAAGTGATTTCACCTGACGTAGTCCCAACGAAAGAAGGGATACAAAATGAAAGACTTTGTGCTATGTAGGGATTGCTTTTTGAAAGTTCCACTACAATGGAACTTAGTGTTAGCAACATAACACTTTGGGGACTTAAAGTGCTAATCAACATGGATTAAGCCATGTCGAATATCAGGTTTTTAAAGAAACAATATCTAACAGTACGTCTTAGGGGGCAATGTTGCCCCTAAAAGCAGAAAACCTGGGTAGAACGGGATGGTCATCTGCTCATGGAGGGCTAGTTTGGAGTAGCGAAGCAAGGGATATGTCTGAACCAATCGGAGAACAACTCGACAACAAGTTCTTCGAGTGGTGTAGACCTCCACATCAGAAAAATGAGGTAGTCAAGGATAAAAATGTCCTACAAAGCACGAAATGAGTCAGGTATTATGGCTTATATGAGGACAAGAAATGTCCAACAATAAAAAGAGTATAGAGAGACAAGTTATAGTGAAAAGAAAAAAGAATTCATGGACAAAAATGTCTAAACAAAACTTTTCATTATGTATAAGTCAAAAATTACAAAGACACTTATCTAGACAAACAATGTCTAAGGGGAAAAATGTCCTTTAAAACGAGATGGTGGAAACATCAATGGCTCATGTCGAGATTGTCCTTTGCTTCTCAAAACAAGAACTGGCTGATCAATAAGAGACGTAAAAGGCAGTGACAGACAGGAGGTAGAGCACGTGCTTCCTAAGAAACTATTCATCTTGTACGCCACCACTTGCTGAGGGGCATGGATAAGGTTCTTTTCACCTCTCTAAGAAGCCACCTCAGGAACCACCCTAGCAATGGTTCTGGGTGAAGAGAGATAAGGAAGGGACTTAGGTTAATATGTCTCACCCAACATGTGCCTTTTTTCACAAAACCAGGATGCGCGTAGGAGATGGGTGACGTGTAAGAGAAAACAATATCTCTGAAGGTGTAGATGGTGCTTCATCCCTATACGTAATGCACTCCTCCACAACCTAAAACGTATCTTAGGATAAGTTGAGGAATCCATGTAATCTTCTTGATCCTTCAAATAAAGAGATAGGGGGCGAGATGACCAGCCTCCAACCATGGGGTGGTGGTCCGAATTGAAAACATGGTGTGAGAAGTCACCATCAAACACTCTCATGAATGAGTGAATCCAGGTATCAGGTATAGGCTAGGAAGGGGAGTTACCCCATTTAACAAGGCTTGGAACCACCCTAGGAAGTTGAGGCCCTATAACATGGTTGCAAGGGAGATGAGATGTGATCATGGTGGAGAAGAGATGGTAACAAATTGATGTCTGGAGTTGATATTTGTAGACCCGTCAAGGGAAAGGTTAAAGAGGGCAATGAGGAGGATTTGGTTTTCAACACAAAAGCCACTATTCGTGTCGTCCGAAACCATCAAAAGTTGAGCAAATCTTGAAAGCAATTAGCATTAGAGAATACTTCATCCTAAAAGCAGCATTGTTTGAGATTACCAAGTCAAATCGGTTACGTCACCAAGCACAGGTTATGTAAAATAATCAATACAATTCAATCACATGAACCTGAAGTGTCAGAAAAACGTCACACACATCTAGTTAAGATCTAAACTAGACGTGTGTTGGGGGGAATTTGTTGGCACCATCTTAAAATTCTATTCGCAAATGAAGGACGCATTGATTTTAATGGGCCTGAAAATGAAACTATAAACAAAGGCATGTGGTGAGACCAACATTATGACACATGTCAAGTGAGGCATTTGTACTATGCCACCATTTGATTGCATTAACAAAATTTTGTTTATTTTATGTTCTTCCCCTCTGAAGTCTAGGAAAGTCCTCTTTGTTGAGGCATGTGATGAACCTGGCCCGGTACCTTGGCATACCTGTACCCAAGGCAACATGAGGAAATAGAAAATTTTCTCACCAACAACACTCATGTTCAACAAAAAGATTTCATATATGGTTGATTATCCATCCTTTCACGATGTTGCCTATTATAGAAGCATTGTTGGTGGTCTCCATATCTCACCGTTACATGGCCTGATTTAAGTTTTGTTGTTAAATGCATTTGTCAACACATCCACAATCCAAGACTCTCGTTTTCAAAATGTGAAATGAATATTGTGATATCTACAAGGGAGTTTTGCCTATGGCTTATGCTTTACAAAGGGCTCCTTTTTTCTTCAAGGTTCTTCAAACATTGATTGGGCAGGAGATATACTGTGCATAGAAGATCCACTAGTGGGTATTGTGTTTATTTTGGAAATAATCCCATCATATGGTTTGCAAAATAATAACCCATTGCCTCGAGATCATCAATTGAGGCCAAGTACAAATCTTTAGTGTCTATTGCCACATAAGTAACTTAGCTTTATATGTTCTTACCAGAACTCAAATACCGATTCGTAACATTCTAGTTATTTGGTGTGACAATTTGTATATTGTTTTTGTAACATCAAACCTTGCTTTTCATGCTTAACTGATTATCACTAGGGGTGGGTATGGGCCAGGTCGGCCCGAGGCCCGAACTTTTACATACATAATATATATGTATTATATATAATATACTAATTATTTTAAAATTATCA
>JAOXJP010284139.1:0-19276 GCA_025762735.1 Platanus orientalis | reverse complement strand
GACATTATTCTATAGTTTACCTTTTGAAAATAATTTACTTGTTGAGATCCATTAACCTTTACATCAACAGAAAATTGAGGACTAGCAGTTGGGTGGTTTTATGCATTGATGAAATAACATTTTTATAAGAGCTTATGTAACAGTGGAGAACTAAGGTCCAATAAATTTCTTTATTAGAGAGTTTCAGATAGAAAAGTTGTGACCTACTTAGTTTGATATAATAAAATTTCATATCAAGTGATGATAGAAAGGTAAATACAATATTTTCTCAGATGCCTTGTACTAATACCAAACTGTCTATATGATATGTTGTTGTAGGGTCTTCTCATGTTTTCATAATGGCACCTAGTTGAGTCTTGCTAAGCTGACACCACACGTGTAAAAACCATTCTTTACAACAGGTTGATATATCTAGAAATTTGGATAGCTTTGTCAAATAGATATCCAGATAATTTAAAATCCGGATATCTATTAACCGAATATCTGATCTTATATTATTTTCGTTTATAATAATCGGATATCTTTAACTGAATATCCGACTATATCCGATATCTGTTTATAATAATCGGATATATTCGATTATTGTTCGATTTTCGATAAACTTAACAATTTCGAATTTGAATGTGCTTTTCAAATATCCGCTCGGATAATAATCGAATTCGGATGTACATGAAAAATAAGTGAGCTGAATACGGATGTACCACTATCTGCATCGAATCCAACTCATTTGCATCCCTAGTCACATCGAGTAACTCAATTGAATTTATCGAAGGCCTAAACAACTATATTGGCACCCATTTAATGGCAGGTCTTGATCATCTTGGCATGAGACATGTCCCAATGCCTCAAACCGTTCTATACTTCTATGAGTCATGTCCTTTAGACTCTGTTTGTTAGCTCAGAAAGTGCTAGGAAAGAAATGGGAAGAATCTAAGAGAAAATCAGAATTTCCAAACATTTCAGTTGGAAAATACCAGATAACAAATTAGGGAAATGTAATTTTTTAAAGTGGCAAACAGACACATCTTACAATTTTTTCTTAAGAAAATTTAGATTTACTCATACACAGCCTAAAGTTTTTCCTTCACCAAGTGAAAATTTTCTTTGTCATGGTTAAAGAATGAAACTAGTATGCATGAGACACAATCCATTTCATTCATTTCTCTTACAAGGCATGGAGAATACTAGTGATTGAACTTTTATTTTACTTGAGACTCCTGTACTGGTTTATTAAGGCAACTTAGCCTAAAAAATGGTTTTGACGCCAGCAAGCACCTTAGAGACTGAACAAGGGCCTCTTATTTTACATCCGTCCACCAGTACTAGCTATTGCAAATTTTGGAAACATGATCAGTAGCCCATTTTACATTAAACATCAAGACTAACACCCGCTTTAAGGTAGGCGATCAAGAAGAATTCTCCCATTAGGAAGTAAGAACTCTCTGTAGGCGATCAAGAAGAATTCTCCCATTAGGAAGTAAGAACTCTCTCTCTCTCTCTTAAGGACGCTGCCCTTCATAGTTACCTGGAGGGTCATAATTGCATATGATGAAGAATTCTCCGTTGTTGCAGCTCACTCTAGCGCAGCCAAGCAGAACAGAGTCGCGCCAAACCACTTGAGTGTAGTGCAGGCACTCATCTCCCTTACAGGAGTTGGAATTTTATTCATAGAATTGTTTCTCTGAGACCCACATGTTCACGGCATCAGTGGCAGCACCACTTATGGCAAGATTCTCACCATAGGGTCCGCCAGAATGAAGAAGATTGCAATCGCCACTCCTCTGTTTAGCGTAGTTATGAGCATTGGCTACAACCTTGTTGTCCCATGTCATGGGACCGACGCCAACTTGTGCTCGGGCGGCGTTGTGGCCGTTAAGGTAGTCCAGTGGGGAATTTTGGGATTGGGTGACAGGGACCAGGGCTAAGCCCATGAGATACAGAATCGCTAAAACAAGCGTACACAACCCCATCTTCCGTCGACCTTCTTCTATAGACTGCGATGCCCTTTTAATACAAATTGGACAGTTAAAAGATCGAAGAGCCTTACCTTCAATAGATATTCTTACATTCAAAGTTCTTGCATCAACGGCAAAAATAGGGGATATATCAATGCCGTAATTTGGTTATCGGTTGTTGTTGTTGGGTTCGTTTTTTGTGTTTCCTTCCATTTCGCCCAAGAAGATAGCGTTAATTGTAAATGTAGGAGCCATTTTCTCCGCCTCCAATTTGGTGCTTTAATGAGTGTCTATGGTCCGCCCTGCATCAGGAGCGGACACATCAGAGCCAAAAAAGTGATTTACACTTTTTGTATCCACCCCTTTGGACGGCAGAACATAATCGTCCATTTAAGGGGTCATACCAAAATCCTGAGGGAATATTCTCTTGTCCCTCCCCAAAATGGAGGCACCATCGTCTCCGCATCACGATTTTGAGGCATGTGGCTTTCTGTACAAATAGTTTTAAATGGACAACGCCTATAAACTCTGTTAATCCTTGTATGCTTCGGATTGAGTAAGACAACTTAGAGAGTGTCTAAAGTAATAATGACATCAGGGTCGACACATTAGTGCCAAAAGTAAAATAAAAAAAAAGCATCCCAAAATGTGTATATCACTTTTTGGGCACTGCTGTGGCAGCCCTTGTGTCATTCTTGCTTTAGACACTCTCTAAGTTGTCCTACCAAACCTCGCCTCCCTTTTATCTCATCTGAATAATAAAATGCTTGGGCCTCGTAATTTGAATGTCGTCCCATTCATCCCACCCCTCTAATGATGGAGGTGGCAGGTCTCTTCTCCTGCCTGTCATCTACTCTTCAGTCGAACCTCAACCGTCGCCGGACGAGTTTGCTGTGAATGGTTTTCCGGGTGCTGCTACGTTCAACCAATGAAGATCCATAAGAAAATATAACCAACTCTATTATCAAAGCACTAATGCTTCTGAATCCTTATATAACAACCCCTAATGCGACCAGTCACGGAAATTTTCCTTATTCCACAAATTAATCATCTCCTCTTCTGATCATTTTTTTTTTTTGTACTTTGTTTTTCCGAGCAATTGATTGTTCGTCTTCTTCTCCTTCTCCTCCTCCTCCTCCACCACATTCAATCATTGGAACCCGTGTTGATTAGAGTTCTCTAGTAACGATTAGGACTTTAGTGGAGTGGATTTTAGCAATTGGGAGTGGACCTAACGTTGGTTAGAGGGAGTTAGTGGGTTTGTGTCAGGGAGAAGTGGGAAGTTATGTGTAGTTAGGGTGAAGTGGGAAGTTATATGAAGTGGATAGTGAAGTAATTATGTGAAGTGGGTCTTGTATTTCTGTGAAGTGCGTAGTTAATGAAGTAGTTAGTTATGTAGTGGAAGGAGTTATTAGCTAGTGGAAGGTGGTTATGTGAGTGATGTAAAAGTAGAGAAATTTTAATACAATCCAACTCTCGGAGGAAGGTTTCCCTCGAATGAAACCACTTGTCTCTCATCCTTATGATCTATATTGTGTTTATCTTTTATCTTCACATCCTTCTTCTCCAAAATAGCTAAAAAGAGGAGAGGTGGTGTTGGAACCCGGACTGTAATAGAAGATCGCAATAGTTTGGTATCAGAATCGGTTATGGCAGATCAAAAGAATAACCATATGGAAAATAAAGTGGGGTGTACTTGTTCTCTGAGCAGGAGAGGATTTTGAAGGAAATGCTGGAGATGTTCTCAGCCATGAACACTTGTTTTGATCAACTTGTGGCTAGTCATGATCGAGAGTGTACTCGATCATTGGCTGCATATCATTTGAAGGGAGAAGCCCAGTTGTGGTACCAGTTGTTGAAGGAAGAGGAACATCAAATTAGTTGGGATGCGCTTAAGGAAGGGCTACATGCAAGGTATGGGTCCACTCACTATAAGGACTTTTAGGGAACCTTACCAAGCTCAAACAAGATGGGTCTGTCTGGGAATATCAACGCCAGTTTAAGAGTGTTGAGACGGTGTCTTGATTACACACGAAACCAGTTGTGCATAACCCATCAACTAGGAAACCTCCCTTATTAGGAAGTTTCTAATTTGTGGTCTCTTAAGCCTTAACGTTTTAGGGTTTTTTGTTTAATATATATATATATAGTTTTGTTTTAGGTTTTTGGTGTGGAAGAGAGATTTTGGCAGAGGTGCAAGAACGTATTTAGTGTTGGGAGTTCTTCTTTGGATTTTGGCCTTAGGGTTTTACCTTTGGGGTTTGGGAACTTGTCATTGTGCATTTTGTACTCTTCTTTACTCTTCATATTAATGAAGTTATTGATTATCCTTGCCCTTGGATGTAAGCGGGTTTGCCAAACCACATTAATTATTGTCTCTTGTGTGATTATTCTTTGCCGTTTCTGTTTTCTTGTTTTGTTTCTGTGCATTGCATACTTGAATCAGATCCATTATTTGTTCTGTTGTGCTATTCTGGCACAACAAACTGATATCAGAGCTGAAGGTTAGGATTGTGGATTGAGGATTTTTTTGGGGCAGATTTTGCTATGGCGGCTACACGGTTCGAAGTTGAGAAGTTCAACCGAAAGAACAGTTTCAGCTTATGGCAAGTTAAGGTTGGAGACCTGCTGATTTAACAGGGTTTGTATAAGGCATTGAAAGGGAGGCCTATTGGGATGTCAGAAAATGACTGGAAGGATTACGACTTGAAAACTAGGAGTGTGATCCGTTTGTGCCTTCTGGATGAGGTATTGTATAATATTCTGAATGAAGATTCTGCAGCGAAGCTTTGGTTAAAACTTGAAAGCCTTTACATGACGAAATCTCTTACGAATCGTCTCTACCTCAAGCAGAAATTGCATACCCTACGGTTGCGAGAAGGTATAGGTATTTCTTAACATCTTAATGAGTTTAATAAGATTATTTTTCAGTTAACAAGTATTGGGTCAAAGCTTGAGGAAGAAGATAAGGTCTTAATCCTTTTGTTTTTGCTTCTTTCATCCTATGAGCATCTTGTAGCAACTCTGCCCTATATGAATGAATCTATTGATTTAGAGGAGGTAATAGCAGCCCGTCTTTCAAATGAGATGAGAAAAATAGGCTTTGTTAGTGAGGTTCAAGCTGAGGCTAAAGGCCTGGTTGCTCATAGGAAGACAAAGGGAAATGAATTTGGTAGATCCTATTAGGATTTTGAGTGTCACTATTGCCATAAGAAATGGCACATTAGGGATAATTTTCTTAAGCTCAAAGAAAAAAGAAAATGTTAAATCATCGGATGTGGCTAGCATTGTAGAAGAAGATTTAGATGATGACATGGTTCTATCTGTCACTATTGGTGATGATGTTTTTCAAGATGTTTGGGTTCTTGATTCTGGTTATCCTTATCATATGTGTCCTAATAGGGATGCGTTTTCTTCTTACAAGTCCATTGAAAGTGGAGTTATCTTGATGGGTAATGGTATGTCATGCAAGATTTTGGAGATAGGTACAATCAAAATCAAGATGCATAATGGAGTTTTGAGAACATTGACAAGGGTTCAACATGTTCCTGATTTGAAGAGAAACATCATTTCTTTGGGTGAGTTAGATTCTAGAGGGTGTACAACCTTTATGAAAACCAAATCCATGAGGGTTCTTCAGGGTGCCCGAATTGCTTTGGAAGCAAGAAAGATTGGGAATGTTTATATGCTACTTGGGAACACCTATGCTAAGAAGTCAACAGACATGTTGACAAAGCCAGTTTCGGTTATTGAGTTCAAATGTGGCTTGGACTCTATCAGTTTGAAAGAGAACTGATTGTGTACCCTTCAGGGTTTGGTGGAGAAGATGATCAAGAAGCTTCATTTAGTTTGGTTTGGTGGAATTCAAGCCAAGGTAGAGATTTGTTGAGACGGTGTCTTGATTCCACATGGAATCTGCCGTGTGTAACCCATCAACTATGAAACCTCCCTTATTAGGAAGTTTCCAATTTGTGGTCTCTTAAGCCCTAATGTTTTAGGGTTTCTTTATTTAATATATATATTGTTTTATTTTAGGTTTCTGATGTGGAAGAGAGATTTTGGCATAGGTGGAAGAACGTATTTGGTGTTGGGAGTTCTTCTTTGGGTTTTTTGCCTTAGGGTTTCACCTTTAGGGTTTGGGAACTCGTCATTGTGCATTTTGTATTCTTCTTTATTCTCCATATTAGTTAAGTTATTGATTGTCTTTGCTCGTGGATGTAAGCAGGTTTGCCTAACCACATTAAATATTGTCTCTTGTGTGATTATTCTTTGTCGTTTCTATTTTCTCGTTTTGTTTCCATGCATTGCATACTTGAATCAGATCTATTGTTTGTTCCGCTATGCTGTTTTGGCACAATAAAGAGGTTGTTAATTCATGGTGGAAAGATTTCACAATCACCGTAGGTGGGTTGTTTTGTCAGCAAACTTCAAGAAAACATTCGGGCAGATATCCAAGCATTGCGTCCCAACACCATTTCATCCGTAGTTAGGATGGCTCATCTTTATGAAGCAAAGTACCAATCTCAACATCGAACTATTCAACCATAAGTAATAAAACCCCCTTAGCTTAGTTACCCAATTTTTCACGCTCAAATGCACCGACTATTAAGAAGCTTTACACCCACCGAGCTTCAAGATAAACGGAACAAGGGGCTATGCTTATATTGCAATGAAAAGTTTGGGCTGGTCCATAGGTGCAAAAAGTTCTTTCTCATTGAAGGTTATTGGCTAGATGAAGATGAGACAAAATACACTTTTGAAGAAATAGTAGGTGAAGGAACCGAGGAGGAGATGCGCAACAATCTCCCTCAATGCATTATGTGGAATCACACCCCTCAACTATGTGGGTCAAGGAAAATTTGCAACCCCAAACTGTCACGGTTCTAGCTGACTCTAGCAATACGTATAATTTCCTTAATTAATGCCTAAACAATAAGGTCTTAATAGAAAAGATTGTTGTTGTTCAATAGTTGATTGTTATTTTGAATGAGTATTGTGAAGTTTGTTGATTGAGGTATCCCTTTTATGTTGTCCTAGCCTTTTATTTATAGGCCTCGAAGTAGTTATTTGACTTCTCCAAATATTCTTGTTTCTTCTTGACACCTAATCTTGTAAGTTGTAACTCTTTCTGGAATTCTTCCAATAATCTTCCGCCATTTGTACAAGTAACCATTGCGCCTCTTCTGGGTCTAAACTCCACCAACCACCCTTAGCCATTTGTCTTGTTAACTATTTTTAAGAAATTCTTCCAATAGAAATGAGCCATGTATTTAGTTAGCAATAATTGTTTTCAATTTTGAACTCTACAACTAACAGAAGACCATCTATGTTACACAACTACTTCCCTTATTTCCACCAATTATATCTCGTCATAGTCCTTTTCATGATGTTTCCATGTGGCTTAATCTCAACCACTGTTTTCTACTTGTAATTTTATGGTGTAAACACATCATAACTTGCACTTAGCTGTTACAATGATAGATAATAGTCTAAGCTTATTGGGGGCAGCTAGAGTCCAATCTGACGTTTCACTATACCCATAGTCAGGATTCTCTCCTGCCCACAAGTATTCTTGTGGCTAGGAGAGGCAGACACGTACCCTTTAAAAGTGAAAATAACTTTTCAAAAAAGTGATTTTCACTTTTTGGGATACTTATCTACCTCTCCTAGCCACAAGAATACTTGTGGGTGGGAGAGGATCTAACTAAACCCAAATTGATTTTAAATCATTTCCTCAGTAAGTAATTCTTAAAATCAAATTTCCTACTGAATCACTAGCGGAAATAAGGGATATATCAATGCCATAATTTTTGGCTAAAGACAATCCTGGCTAGTGATAATCCATCTTTGAAGTGGATTTCCTACATCGTCAAAACTTGCAGTGACCCTAAAGCATAAGGTGTTGCATGACATGTGGTGGAAAACAAAAACACATCAAACATGAACTATCTGTTGTTTCAATTCTTTGAAAAAAACTTTAATTTTTTATTAATTTTCATTAAAAAAAAACAGATCATGAATATTATTTCTCTCATGGTCACTATATGAAACACTGGGATTTAATCAAGGAAGATTAAGAAGGATACCTCAAAGGATAAATCGGACACAAGATGATGATCAGACCCATTATGAATGTGGATTCCTTTATTTATATAGTATTTGAGAAGCCAAATAACCCTAAGGGGTGTAGGATCCTCATAGGATTCTTATCCTTAGACTATGGGACCCAGTATCCTTAAGTAAATTAAACTGCATTAAGGATATTTTATCTTTTGTTAATTACAAATTGGCACATCTCTAATTGCAATAATCTTTGTTATATATTATAATTAAACTCCCAAAGATAAGAAAATAACAATGAGGTCATTCCTTACAAATATTTTACAAATATGTCCTTCCGCTATACAATATTCCTTGATGACCTTCATGATGATAAATAATCACTATCTAACCCCTATGGTCATTAGAAGATAATCATTAGGACCTTAATGAATTTATTGGACTTCTAGAACATTTATTTGATAAAATATTTTGTAATATAAATTTATTTATATAATAATTTAAATTTGAAATCATTTGACAAACTCTTTAACAAAATCACTGGTATTAGATTTTCTTGCCTAATCAAATCTTGTATTTTTTAAACTGAATATTCTCTCACTTAAGAGCAGTGGATTCCTTGTTGGGTATTTGTATCATCTCAAGTATTATGTAGGTTATCCAAACTACCCATGATATAGCCTCCAATTAGGTATCACTGGTTAGTAGCTAAAAATAACAAATATGACAACTTAGAGAAATATAAACCCTTTAAGTCTAAGAACGAGTTTGTAAATATAAACCACACTTAACTTGACAGTGATATTTTTACCAAGTGTGTTCATAATAGATCCCTTTAATGTAATTCTAGCTATCATATTGCCGCCATCATATCTATGGCATTTTGCTCAATGTCTTAAACCAACACCTTCAAAAGAAAAAAACTCGCACCAGTGATTATCTCAGAGACTATCTCTAGTCTCTCATATTGTGCCTGACATCCCAAAGGCTGAGTATATGATTGCCTAGCTTTCCTACAAGCCTAGTTATAGAAACATCTATCTGTCCTAACATCTTTCCCTACGTATGTACCACGGGATTTAGCCCTAGCTCAAATCCAGGTCAGAAGCCAACCATTACCAAACAGAACTACCAATCACGGTACCAAAAGCTACTAGCAACCATACTTCCCGAACAAATTACTTGGTGTGCCATATGGCACAAAGCATGTTACCCACTCCTTACTACTAAAGACTGCACATATATGGTCATTACAAGAGTCCATCAAAGCACACCCTTTGTACCAATACGCGTTCTTCGTCAATTGGCACTTAGGCAAGAATTCTTCGACTTCCCAATAATTTTCGAAGACATATGCAAGCATAACCACCGTACATCCAATCATACATGATCCACTTTAGCTGTTCTATGGAATAGCTCGCATATTGGAGTCTCAGTACATCCACAGCTAATATCTGCAAAGTCACAGGCTATGACACCAGCATATGAACAATGGCTTCTACATATGCCTCCTATACAACCTGCTACTCCTTCAACACCTACCTCTTCGAATAAGAGACAGTGCATTGAATCTATATCTTCATCGTATATAGAGCTTTCTCACACTTAGGCTCACACTCAGGCAAAGTATGAGCAAGCATTGTCAGATTTAGCCGAGGAACAGACTGCACATGCCCAAACCAAAGCTACCATAGAAACTGAAGTACTTTTACGAACAGAGGTCGAGGTCTCACATGAATGTACCCAGCATTGGAATGAAACACAAGCAAAGCTCATTCACTCCTTGAAAAGTGAGCTCAACAACAGTAGAATTTTTCATGAAGATTTGGGATGCTAAATGAGGTGCAGTAATAGCTTGGCTTTTGTGCAGGATCAATGGACAAAGTCATGGGTTCACAAGCTAAGAGAACAAATCTTCTCTCTGGGTTATGAGCCAGTGTTGCCTCCATCACCTTTAATGATGCCTGATCTCTAGATTTTGTTATCTTTTGATGTATTGGGGCAAGTACCCCCTCCTTTTTTAATCTTTTTCGATATGTATATAATGTACAAAGTTTTTGTTATTTTCCAAAATCTTGTAGATAAGATTAAAGGACATGAATTCATTTGTATGGCATGTGCACTTGTAAAATACATGGCTATCAAGTTATGAATAAGCAAAAAGAATTAACAATAACAATAAACTTCTTCTCTTCCAATTCAATTAAGCCAGCTACAATTGCTCCTCTAGAGACTCGACTGTAGAAGCAGAAGAAAGCACAATATAAAACAATGGCTGACAAGTCAATACATTTTCCTATAGTAAGCAATGCACCTCTCGTCATACCAGAAACATCCATAGGAAATCCACCTCCCGCAAAGACCGCTCTAGAGAGCACCCTCCTAGAGAAATTCAAATTGGAAGTGGAGTGATATATGGGGGATTTCATGTCCCGGCATGGTTGGACATCCACCCCAGAATCCAGTTAATCCTCGTTTACACCCCAATCTTCTTCACCAACCCTCAACCAACCAAATCGCAATGAGCAACCCCAAATTTCTCCCCTTTCCAAGTTCAAGAATCTAATGTTTCAATACTTGATGAAGCAGGGAGGACCTCAGAGCCAAAGTTCAACAATTGAAGTACCACTTCCCAACACTATAGAACAAATTTCCCAACACTACTAGGCTTACACATAGGGTCCCACTTATGTCACAACCCCCCTCCTACCCACAACTATATACCTACAACTAGAGCATCAGGCTGTCATTGACCTTGAGGAACAGTATGGACCGTCAATAACAAATAAGAAGGAGAAGGAGAAAGATGAGACAAGTGTTCAGATAGCAAAGCTCACTGCAGAGTTAAAGCTTATAAAAGGAGACAATTCCCTATCTCCATGGACTTCAAGGACCTTTGCATACACCCTAGAGGTGTGCTACCACTGAACTTCCAAATGCCTAATATCGATAAGTATGACAGTACCACCTGCCCTAGGATGCATCTCCGCATGTATTGTAATGTTATATTCCAATGGGGACATGATAAGCGGATCCTAGTTCAGGTGTTTGGCTAGAGCTTGGAGAAGAATGCAGGAAAATAGTTGGCAAGTCAAGAAAAGAATAACATCAGCACATGGAGAGCCCTGACATGGTCATTTCTCAACCATTACAGGTTCAACCTTAAACTACTACCGACCAGAGAAGAAGTTGAAGAAATAAGGTCTGCCTCAGGAGAGAGTATCAGCGATTTTTCAAACAGATGAAAACTGAAGACCTCTAACCTCAAACATCCCATGTCCAAAGTGGATATGATATCTACTTTCATGAGGACTCTGGGTCCTACATACCAGCTAATACTCCTGACTATATCACACAATAACTTTGTTGAGGTTATCGACAAAGCTGGCAAGGTAGAGTTGGTAATCAAAGCAGGGTTAGTACATGAGGTGTCACTTACCCCAGCCGGTTCCTCCAAGACTATGCCAAAGAAGGCAGCTGCTACACTGCCAGAAGCTAACCATGTGCATGCTATTAAAATTCCACGGCCCAGTTAGAACAATGGTCATGTTTTGCCACCACCACAGCCAGCTTAAGGTTACCCTACAGCTATGAAGATCATCCCTCCTCAAATATAGCAATTCTACCAGTCTAGGTACCCAAGTGCGCCCGGAGATGAAAAGAAAAAAAAAAAAAAGAAAAAGAAAGTTCACCCCTCTACCCTACTCCTATAAATACATTATGGAGTATCTCATTAAGAAGAAGTTATTGGTGCACTAATGAATGTAGGGTGGAAGTCGTCCTCTGTTCCCAGGTTTACCTTAATTAAATCATCCACCATTGCTTGGCCTCCATCCTCGATTTTCAGAGGCGCAAGCATCACCGAATCCATGACAAAGTCATTAGAAGATGACTTTTTTTTCTACAAACAAGCACTCAAAGGGGGCATCTTCGAACAGATCCATTCCAGATGCTGTGATGGCATATAAGGATGCTTTTAGTTTGGTGGGTCTCTTAATCAGTCCTCTTGTATCTTCCTTATTCTTGGAATGGAGGACTAGTTGCTCGAAATGCTAGGTTAGAACTTCCTTACCCTTGTAAGAGTTCTTCCATTTTTCCTACTGATTAAAGCCAGAGTTCTGAAGCAGCTGCACAACCAACTTTGTATGTGGCAACAGACCAACCGGGTCCTTGAGTTCTCGCTCTAAGGTAAGCCCTGAACTATTGGGAGGTTGGGTATGGCTTTCAGGCAAAAAGATGGAGGATGTTCGATAAGGGTCAACATGTATTCCTGACAAATGTGCCAGAGGGAGGACAAGGTCCTACGCTACTGACTCACTTAGTAATGGCGAGTAGCCCTTAGTAGTCATGACACCGTACTTTACTTTGAGCTTCCTGGGCTTAGTCCCGCTTTCTTTTTCTTTTGCTTATGTTTCTAGGGGATCAGACTTTTGATAATATGTGACATCAGCGAAGTAGGACTCTGCCATTTGAAAGGGATTATTATCAGCTATTATGGTACCCTGAGTGTCTTGCAAGGGGTACTTGATGCACTGATGATACGTTGATGGGACCACCAGAACTTATCCCTATGAGAGCGTTGTAAGCGGTATTGGTAACAATCACATAAAATGGTGTCCAATCCTCGAGGTGACCAAACTTTATCCTTAACCTAATGGATAAGAGGGCGTTGCTCATTTTGATTAAACCTCTGGATGATGAGTGTGCTGGCTTGAAGTTGGGATGAGTCTATTCCTAGATAGTCTAGTGTTTTGGTCAGAAATATATTGATTTCTGAACCGCCATCGATCATAACTCTTGACACAGGTTGATTGTCGATTGATCTCGTGATGAATAAGGCCTAATTATGGCCGGGATCATTGAAATACCGATTAGTATCTTCGAAGGTGACCGTGGGCATGCACAATCCCTCTCTTGTTGTAGTCTACCAAGAAGCCCTGGCAATCTCGTCATTTATAGCAAACTCATCTAGATGAGTTAAGGCATAGATCATAGATGCCCTGAGCTTTGATGACATGCGGAAAGCATCATAAACCATCAATAATGATGGGATCTTCTTAAGGTGTACCATCACGTCAAATAGAATAGGGTTATCTGTCTTTTTGATGGCCTTGCTATGCTCAGCTTGCATAGACGCCTTCTTCATTGTGTCAGCTTGTTGATTAGCTGTGGGACCTTGAGGTGGGATCTGCTTTTCGGACCTCAATTTGACTTGATTGATGTGCCTAAGATGTGGCTGGTGCCCCTCCACCGAGGTAGTATCTTAAGCTTCGTGACATTATAAGTCTCTATTTGGTGGTTATCAGACATTTCATTCTCAAAGAGGTCCTAAGAGATAGAAGCGAAGCTAGACTCATCGTTGCTAGATTCATCTAAGTTAGTGATCAAGGGTGGCATATCTTAAACGTCTAAATCATAGCGCCTAGCCTACCATAGATTCAGAATGTCATCATCTTCGTCAGTTGAAGTCGAGGAGTCACTAACATCTATATCAATGTCCCATTGGTCTTGGGGTAAGATCGATGAGCATTGGCCATAAAGAGACATGGCACGATGGTAAATTTTAAGTACTAATCGAAAGCCTGTGAATTTAAAGACACCGGGAAAAGCCATACCAATAGATTGTGGGTAGTGGCTCTCAAGCCTGTTTCTTCTAGGAACTGTGGGCATGGAAATGGGGGTCCCTGTTTCCAGTATATAATGTAAAAGGAGGAAGCTGATAGCCTTCAGGAAACTCAGTGAGGTAGACCTTATGTCTGATGGGTTTCCTTGTTTCGTCGAACCGTCGTGAATCCAACAGCTGAGAAATGATTTGATCAGGAGCACCATCAAATTTCTCATATGTTTGTTGTTGAGGGGGTTGTCTCAGGGGGTTTGTATTCCAAGGATCATATGGTTCCATGCCTAGTCTCATAAACTCATGGATGAATATTTTGATCAAATGGCCCCAAGAAGGTATGCTTTGGGGTGCGAGGTTCATGTACTAATCCAATGGTGGACAGTCCAGGGAGAGTGGGAATGATCGCAGTAGTAAATTGTCATTATGCATTACCTCTCCACATGATATCATGAACTTAAAAAAATGACACCGTGGGCACTAGTAGTTGTCATCTGAGAAGGTAGCAAACAATAGGACCTCAAAACCGTGCGGAAAGACCTCGAAATAAACTACACAATGACAAGGAAAAGCTCGCCGCCTGAACTTGGCTAGTACATTCCGGAAGAATGTGTGCTTCCAAGGTGTCATTGGTAACCAAATTATCCTAGCAGACCGTAATGGGGGCTCTTAGATGGTGCTTATTAGTGTGATAGAGATACCCCCGGCGTTATACCTATAGACAGTCATCGGAATAGTTACCCCTTTGGAATGATCTTGGTATGTCACGGTGTTTTGCGACCAATCAATGACTAAGGTTGATCCATGTGGCATTAGTGCCTGTTATAGTCCTCCCTGTGAGCAGGGATTCCTATCATGTGCAATTGACATCATGTTGCAAGAAGTCATTGGAGGCAAAAATGAAGACTCTTTTGATGTAGTTAGTGCTGAAGGGGTTGTTCTAATAAGTAGTCTTCGTGGGTCTTTTTAAGGACCTTTTCCTTTCTTTGTGTTATAGCTTAGAGTTTTCTTTTCTTCATTATCTCGCCTTCGGTTACGACCTAATTGCCTTTATCATCCACGTTGCCTTGGATGCTGATGCGGTCAACCATGTCTTCATTATTAAAGATAGCATTAGTGGTTATAACTCTCATTTCTGCCTCTAGTTCTTGGAGTCTATCCTTAAACACAAAACAATCTTGTAGGGTATGCCCTAAAATGCTATGATACTTACAATACTTTGGGCCATTAATTTTGTCAGCTTCTGTTGGTCTTTTTGACTCAGGAAGTATGATATCCTGAGACTCAACTATTTTCTTGAAGAGGCTCTCCAAATCATCCAGATGGAATATATAGGTTTTTTCTTGATTCTCTTCATGCTTGGCCTCCTAGGAAGGACCTCTTGCTCTAATAGCTTGGTTGTCTTTGTGTTGTGTTTGACCTTTAACTTAGTGGGTGGTTTTTAGTGCCCACCATGGTTGACTCCATCTTGTTAACCACCATTTTTTCTCTCCTTTCTCATTTATGGTCTAGCAGCCTTCTTTCCAAAGCAGATGCTTTAGATATCAAATCATCGAACCCAAAATACTTATAGGCTGTGAGATAGAGTTAAAGCTCAAAGGCTATATTCTGCAGGCACATCTCCAGTAGTGTCTTGATTGGAGGCGCATTCTCACATGCGTAAGATATATTTTTCCATCTGTTGATGAAGCCCACGACTAACTCATTATCCCGTTGTCTTTCATTAGTCAGCTCATACAACTTGACAAGCTTATATGTGCCATGAAACTATTATATAAATACTCGTTTCATTAAATCCCAGTCTGAGATAGAGTTGAACTTCAAATTTGAGTACCATGTGAAAGCTACCCCATTGAGGGATTACACAAACAACTTTAATAACAAGTCAGCTTGTTGGGCAATGGTGCCACACCAAGACTCAAAATGAGCAATATATTGCTTTAGGCACGTTATCCCATTAAATGTGTTGAAGTGAGGTTAAACAAACTTTGGTGGAAAATGTGCTGTGTCCACATGTGGAGGATAGGGTTTCCCTGTAATGTACGTGCTTACAGTTTTTGGCTCTTTGTATTCATTAAGCATTTTGGTCATCATTGTCCACATGTAGTTAAGGTCTACCATGGGCGGACCCTGATGCACATATGGTCCTTGCATCATGAATGGAGGTTGTGCATACGCAGTATAACCATTGTAACCATACATCCATGAAGGCATGTGCCCATGTAAAGGCGGCTCTTGCTGCTAATAAGAAACTTGGTGAGTTCCTTGTGGATGCGCACCTCGTGGAGATGCCTGTATGGGTGGTCTTTGTGGAGTGGATATGTTGGGTGCAATGCTTGCGACTGGGGCGGGCCCAGGTAAAAAGACAAAGACATATTCAGGTGTATAGGGAGAGTACCCCCCTTACATTTGGTTAGGGATGATTGGCCTTGCTGATTCTACTGTGATGAGATTGGGATTTGAAGGGATCGTTCCCTATCTTTCAAGTGTGAGCTATTCAATCATGGATTTTAATTCTGCTATGGTGGCTTCTGGAGCAGTCAGGTGACGATCTTGACTCTCTACGTGAGCTCTCCACTCTGTTGTTGTAGTGCGTTCCCCTTCAGAGTTAAAATGATAATCCCTAATGTCTACATTTTCTGCACTTGTTGCAGGATTAATGGATAAATCCTAGCTTCTGCTTGACCCCATTATGGTGGCCTAAGATCCTTGTGAAGTAGAGGTGACATTGACTGTCGCAGTGACTTTGTGTGGAGTGTATGGACTGTCCTCATGATGGAACATGACAGGAGAAGCTATAGGACCCCTCTTAGTAATTGGTAATTCCCTTGAAGATGCTCTGAGTGTTCTGGCATTTGCTGCAAACTGACTTTTAATCATCACACTGGCAGAGTTAAAAGCTCATGATTGTGGTTCAGGAGAACTAGGAGTGTCACCAGAAGCGTATTTTCTTGCCCTGGTGAACATTACTGTTGCCTAAGATTTGTAGGGAGGGCCAAATTTCATACTTCTGCTATAGTGGAGTGCATAACCCAGGTTGTCTTTGTCATTAGGAGGCAAGAAGGGATTATTTCCTTAGGGGTGCACCCAGGGTGGCATTGCATTGATTCATAAACCCCCATTTCTGGTTGTTTATGAAAGGGTTGAGGTAAATTGGCTTCTCGTTTGTGTTCAGAGGCTAAGGTTTACCTTCTTTTTGATTTTTCTTCTTTAGGGAGATCAAATCGAGTTAAGAGCATTGAGTTTCTGAACTCTATTCTTGGTTTATTTTTTTGTTTGTTGTGCCTTGTAAGAGGGGTGACCATGTTTCCTTGTGACTGGTCTTTTTGTGAAGCATGGGTTTCTGCCTTAAATTCCCTTCTCTTATGTTGCACATTTCTTTTAAGGCTAAATGGTCTGAATATCTCAACTTGATTAATAATCAGCTGTTTTATCTGATCCCTAAGCATTGTAGGGACTCCTGTGAGAGTGATATGGACTATAATCAAATCTTAAGCCCACTTATGTGCATGAATGAAGTTTTTCTTGTTCATTTGCCACAACTAAGTTGCACGAATATTGAGGTTTTATGTGCTAATGTGAACTTTCTTCTTCATTCACCATCAATATATGGCACGCATCCTACTGCTCCTGTAAGCATAAAGTTTTGTGCGAATGGAAATTTTCATTATCATTCGCCACGAGTTCTTGAACTAAACTATGTGTGGAAGGTGTAGAGCCACCAACTGATTTTCCCTGGTGACTGTATTTACTGTCAGGCTTGTGCATCGTGGCCTTTTTCTATTTTCTTGCCGCATTATGCCTACACAAATGATAAATGGGTATGTCATTCGTGTACTGTGATGGTGGTGAATGTGAAATTCTAATTTCATTTGCACACTTCTGTTGTGGCAAATGAAATCTTGGGGCCTTGCTCGAAACAAAATCTTGTCTCTTTTCGAAAGTTTCAATGTTTTTTGATTGTTTGTTTGGTTTTAGTCTCTATTGCTTTCTAGACTTATTTAAGATCATTTGGACAGCATGTTCCCTCAATATATCATTAGACTTACTCCTTTTGGCTGAGATAGGCAACGCTATAATAGCTTTGGGAGAGACCAACGCCTTAACCCTTGGTAAAGTAAGGGAGACAGAAGCCTCAACCTTCTTGTAAGAGACCAAAGCCTCAACCACAAATGGATATTGGGAAACCGAAGCCTCAACCAAAGATGGATATTGGGAAACCAAAGTCTTAACTAGAGGAGTGCATGACAATAGGGAGATGAAGACCTCGACCCAATTTTCCTTGAGGCTTGTGGTGAACCAGCAAGGGTTTTTACAGCTCCATTGAGGTACCTCATAAAGCATTGAAGTGCCATTTAGCACAGGGAACTTAGAGGGAGATTAGAGGAAAGTTTAGTCCTACCAGGCATGCCAGAAATTTGTAACACCAAATTTCGAGCCTTTGTATGAGGCAATTTTGGGGGCTAGTTTATTATTTTATGAGTGGGAACTAAAACTCCAAGTTGGTCAAACTTATTAATTACAACCGCATAATACAGTCTACCTCTGATTATCTTTAAGTAATGCATTAAAATAGGGTTGTAATCATATAAAAGAGAAAGAGAAGGGGGGAAAGCAGAGATGTTCTTTAAAATATAGTGTATAGGTTACACTTGCTTGTTCATTCATCAATGAGCTTACCTATTTGAAACTTGATCCATCTTCAAGTTTCCTATGGTATCTTCCTGGAGAGTTTGCAGAGGTATAATGGACGTGCTTCCTCCTCCTTAAAAGAGAGATAGCTTTCAAAACTTCAAGAAAACAAATGTAGCTAGCCTTATAGTGAATCTTTACTTCAACCTTTTCTCTCGTTCTCATTCTCCTTGTTATTCTTCTTTTTTCTTTTTTTCTCTTGTGCATGCAAGTAGTTATAAGCCCTCAAAACAAGCTTGGAGAAGAGTCCTCATTTGAGGAGAACTCTATCTTCCGTATCGTTTCTGTTGATGTGGGATTCTTCAAATCTTATCCCAAATATTTAGGTGATTCTTCTATGTGAGAATCCACCTTCCTTCGTCTTTTGGATAGTTATGGGACTCACAAGAGTTGTGGTTATCCAAAACAACCTTCATGTGAAGAGATAAAACCGATTTTCAGTTTCTATATTACACGAGTCCATTCGCGCACACTTTTTCGTTGAGAGTATATTACTGAACTTCTTTAACCAATGGTGAAAAAGGATACAAATATTCATTCACCATTCAATTAAGGGCGAATGAAAAATCTATTTCTCATTCACGCACACTTTTTGGGTGTTAACAAGGATAACCAAGGGTGTTGTGATGGTTATACAACTTTATTCACAACTGCAGAACATTACAACTAGGGGTGTAAACATACTAAAGACAAATCAGATATACATGGATTAGGTATCCGGTTTGATATCCGGTAGAGTATATAAAAAGAGACCCATCTCTAGCTCCGTTTTGATATGCGGATATCAGATCCATATCCAGATATCCAAGATGGACCATAACTGAAAGGATGGGGTGTTTAAGGTTCAAACTGTAAAAATAGCTTTCAAACGAAAAATATGTGCAAATAAACATTGCGACATAAGTCAATACTTTGGTTATGAGAGGCAAGAACATTTTGGTGTGGAGAGTTC
>JAOXJP010284138.1:0-33714 GCA_025762735.1 Platanus orientalis | reverse complement strand
TCTATAAATATATATATATATATATATATATATATATATATATTCATACCATATCCTTTTATAACGGATATTTTTATAAATAGACTTGATAAGCTTATTTCGGATCATATGCGGACCAGAACACCGTCATTTTTTGGATAACTTGTAGCCATAGGATAACCCCTCCTAATTGAGTATAATATGAGACACCTCCCCAAACATATATACACAAAAGGAATAACTCATTTTCTTGTGTTTTCATTATATCACAATAGATAAACATGCACTTCCTTCTAAGCCAAGTGGGACATCTCCTCACAAGGTATTTTCCTTCTTCGTAACACCTGAATCTAACCAAAGTTTTCTACATGACCATGTGGGTTACAATCACTCCATTGCCTTTGAGGCCAAAATCCTCAAGAGGGTCTCATTACATATCACCTAAACTTGATGGGAATCAAACTTAACTTCCAAAAAGTATTCCTATCTTTTCACTTTCTATCATTAAATCGATTGGAATTTCCAATCACATATCCATACAATTTTAGCCAATCCTATTCCTATTCGCGGATTATACGAATCCTTCCATATATCCATTATCATGTTTATAGGCCAAACTTGGAAAGCCATATAATATGCTTAACCCTTATCAATAACATATAAAGATCTAGGAAATCTAAATCATTTTTCAATATAATGGAAATCGGCATGAAGCATGATAAACCAAAATACTTCAAATCTCATGTAGAAAGCCCATACAAAACAATTTTCAAATCTTCTTAGTAAATTAGGTGAATCTACATATTCTAATGACCGAAATCCATCAAATAGATGCAAGTCTCAAGTATAAACATGGGGATTTTAAAATCCTAACATGAAAAGTATAAAATCCTTTGCAAAGCATCATGGATAAGCAAAAACCTATATGCTTCTATAAATAAAACTCATAAGCATATAAAATAAAGCCATAAACATGCTATGAACCTTAAAATCCATATAGATATGACTATAAAATCACCAAACATAGGATAATGGATCATATATCTAAGATCCTAAGAGAGAATACGTGGAGTATGCATCAAAACTTCTCAAACCACAACATGGAAATCAATGAATCTAGGATTATGTGAGCAAAAAAACATGTGTAAATCTTGTAAAACTACTTACAATGCTATTTTCTTCTTGGTTCTTCAAGAACTTGTAAAACACTTTTTTTCTTTAATCTTCTTCTTTAATAAATCCTCCAAACCCTTTCTCTCTACATCATACAAGGTATAACTACTAAATAATATAAAATTTCAAGTAAAATAATAAGAAAATACTAAAATCCAAATAGATTTTTCGATAGCTCACCTTACTCAATTTGGGATTATTCTTCCCCTTCTTCCCAAAATCCTCTTCTCTATCTTTTCCCTTTCCTTTTTGATGTATATGAAGTGTATTTTAGGTATATATTTCATCTTGTAGGGTCCTTACAAGTTTCTAGAGGCTTCTTCACATGTTGGACATAATTTAGGGTGAAAATTTGTAGTGTTTCTAGTCAATAACCCATCATGGGGTCTTATATGACCCGTCATATATCCATGAGCAGTCATTGGGGTCTCTATGAATGGACAAATAGAATGTCACATTCTTGTCAGGTTTCATAGGTAAAAATGACCAGTCATTGAAGTCACCATGACCCTATCATTCATCGAAATTTTAGATTTTTCCACTCAAACACTCTTATGAAAACGACCATAACTTTCTCTAGGAAACTCGAAATTAATCGTCGTTTGTTGCATTGGAAAGTAGAATTCTAGAGATTTCCAATGGTGTATGGTTTGTAAGTTAATTCATATGAAATTGATGCAGATTTACTCATACAATTATCCCAAATTTATTATTTGGGACAGCTTTCGAATTTGTTAAATTCGTGACTTTTTTTATTCATCATTTTTAACTCATCCAATTAGGTCCCAAAAACTACAATGATCTTTATAAAAGTATGTAAAATAATATCTTTACCTTTATACATGGTTATTTACATTTTTCCTATTCATAAGCATTGCGAGGTATTACAATAATTTCATATATGTGTTAGTAAGAAATAGAAGGCAAAGTATATAGATGTAGAATGAAAAAAATAAAATAAAAAATGGGGACACACCCCTGAAAAAACCATTACATAATGGCTTCACCAACCTCACTCCCAAAAAACAAGGGTTCCTTATGAGTCCCTGATTGGCTAGGCCATCCACAAAGAAATTAGTCTCTCTTGGAATTCAAATGAATGAGATGTTGAAAGAACTAAGGAGGGAAAATGGACCCTTTATAAGATGGGATATCCTCCATGGTCCATCAACACCTCTACTCAACCAACCAATGACATTCACCGAGTCTCCTTCTCCAACTACATGTTAGACAAGGCCCAATGAGTATACCAAACGTAGTCCAAATAATAAGGTCTTTCAACTGCAATGGCATCACTCCTTCTCAGAGAACACATGAATACATGACCCCTAGGTGGCTCTCAAACTACTATTAATACGAGATAGGTCAAGATTGCCCAAGGAACACCCATCAAAATTGAGCTTCAGGACTATTCCCAATGGAGGCCTCTAGGGGATGTGTGGAGAAGATCTAGCAATAATGGGAAGATCCATGATAAGAGTATCAATAGAAATACCACGGAACAACTCAACCAAAAAGGCCTACATGGCAACTCTAAAAAAAATGGTATCGATTACGTGTTGTGTGTCCCATCTTTTGTCTTGAAAAAATCTATGGTTTTACTCCTCTCATAGAGTCCAAATGATGATAATGGAAGCATATCTCTACAGAAGATTGCCCCTCCTACTAAAGCGTGTAGAAGTCCAACTCTACATAAAATCCAGAATGTCATGGGAAAAAGATAAAGACATGCAAAAAAGTGTTAAAGAAATAACACCAAATCTCCTTTGCAAACTGATAATGAAGAAATAAATGATTTATTGATTCCCCATTCAATTAACATAGATGGCACACATGAGGTAACAAATTCCATCTTTTCCACCGGCGTTGGTGCATATCCCCTTGTTTATACATTTGTGGGTTACTTGCCAACACAAGGCCTTATCTTGGAGGGGTATGATTGTGTCTCACCAACTTTGCAAGGAAGAGGAAAGAGAGACTAGTGTTTAGAGCTTATGAGATCATTTGGGCATGAAAATATGAAGGATTAAAAAGTCCATTGAAGGATAAGGACTAAATGCAAATGTCTTGAGCTGTAGGATCAAAGAAAGCTTCGGAAAGGAAGAGTAGGAGGGAAGAAATCTCCTCTAACATGAAATCTCAAAAGCCTCGACAAAAACCTAAATCCCAAGCCCTATTTGATGAGGGGTTGATATAAAATAAAAGTGCGAGATTGTCAATCCTTTTTTGTAGGACACTTGAGTAAACCTGTTGAAACTTTAAACACAAAGGGATTTCACCCCACTATATATATACTTTTAGAATGCATATCTAATCTGTTGAATGGATTTTACTAATGCTTTTTCATGGACAAGACAAGGTAGTACAATGAAATCCCACCCATAAGGAAGCATGCCATATTTTGAACTAATGATAGAATGCCAAAGGCTATTTGGTTCCCGAGGATTCTCCACAACCATTTAAGTCACTAATGTGTCATTATGTTTATAGAGCTTAATCCCAATCCACCTTTTTCAACATCCTGACACAATATCTCTCATTTGATACGAGATGGTCCTTCGTAGACTCACTGCATGTTCCCGTAAGAAGTACCTCTACATTTTCTCAAGTTCATTGACAATTCGTGCTGGAGCAGCTTTAAACATAGAAATGAAGTAGATAGGCAGACTAGTTAATGTTGATTTTTTTTTTTTTTTTTATAAACTTAATTAATGTTGATTCGATAAATGCAATTCTACCCCTTAAGAAAATGAATATTTTTTTTCATGAATTCATTCTTTTTGAAACTTTTTCAACAACCAATTTTCAAAAATTAGGTATATTTCACTATAGAAAAAAAAAATAAGTAAAACTCCAAATATGAACTATAGTATAGATGCGTAAGAATTGTTTGATTATGCTGATTTTTTTTATTTATTTATTCAAGCATTCTTTAAAACAAAATTTATTCGTTGGTGGGTTCCAATCCTCTAAACATGAGACATGTGATAAATTATGGATGCTTACATTGTCTAGTTATTAATGTCCAAACCCAATGTGCAATTGTACAGCCTCTGTGATGCCATTTTCATATTGTTATTAATTGAAATTATCCAATTTATGTCCCAATTAGAAAACAGTCCCAGTTCAAGATTAACCAACTTAAATTACCTTAGAAATCTATTTAGTTGAATTTTTTTAGATGGCTAACCAGACAAGATTGAAAAAGGGAAAAAAAATCTGTTAACCGGATTGTTGGAGTCGTGTTATCAAGTTGATTTTTGATGCAAAAGTGCCGATGAGTCCCTTGACTTGTCAATGTAGATTAAAAAAATTATGTACCATTTTCCTAGCATAGGTCAGGTACGACTGCAAGTGCCACACTTAGACAATGGATGTTTCTCCTTAAATTTACCGAAGCAAATGTTCTGTGATAAAAATTCCTCTCTAGTAAATAAGGTGAATTATAAACAGACATGTGTTGTTTTTGGGAGTAAAAGGGTCCAAAAAAGTGTTCAGTTGAAAAAGTAGGTGTTGATAAAAGACATCAAATTAAAAAATACATCATGTGTCAATCAATGGTACGACTTTAGAGGTCTGTCTCAAAACAGACAATCATTCACTCTTACTATTTTCGTTTTTTGAATTGGTGAAGACGTGAAGAAACTGACGGGTATGGTACTGTGAGCCAGCCGGCCTAAGTGGGTTGGACCAACCCGCATCTACTATATTTTATTTTATATTTTTGGTTCGATTACAAATAATACCAAATTATTATGTGATATAAAAAATAAAAAAATAAATAAATTCAAAAACAGGATAGTGATGGAAGCAGAGAAAGAAAGTGGTGTTAGATCGTGAAGCATGAATAGGAAATTTGGGGTATTTTGCTGGTTCAAAGAAGAAAGAGTACAATCGTCGTTCTACAACCATGGTTACATGTTAGTGGATCCATGGAAGAAAAGAAAAGGATGACAAAAAGAACCATACAGTGAGCAGAAAGAGTAGAAGGGCAAATATGAGATGCTGGGGTAGAAAAATTGACATCTCATGAAGTTTGGAACTTTATATAATTAGGTTTATTCGGCACTACCCACAGCTTGAGCTGGTAAACCAGAAATAGGCGGCTTCTCCCCAGTTCAACAAGAAGTCATTTTTAACAAAATTTATCGGAATGAAGGGGAAGGTAGGTATGGTAAGGCCTTTTGTAGGGTGGGGTCGAGGGTGCAAACCATTTGGGCAGCAATTCCGCAATGGATTGCATTGATGTCTGTCACTGCCAGGGGTATTACGGGGTCTGATTAGCCCTACTAAAAAAATAATAATAAGAAGAAGAAGAAGAAGAAAAGGGCAAGGCCTAATTCTTCACCAGCTAATTCCATTGACTAATGAAAGAGGGCATAAAAATGTGCATTGGCTACCATGCATTAACCAATGTTATTATAATGATCAAGTACACTTCTATCTCTCTCAAAAAGAATGGAACACATTTTCTTCAAAGAATATACTCCATTCTAGAAATGGAATATTTGTATTAGTAAGGAAGCTAGCTAATGCTCTTTATCAAAATAAAGAAGTTGCAATATGCTCTCTTTTTTTCTTTCTTTCTTTTATTATTATTATTATTTTGGCTTTGTGTGTTGTTAGTAAGTCAATTTATTTACCAAATCCAATTTTAAATCTACTTGCCATCAAGTTACAAGAAAAAGCAAGGATATTGAGAAAACTGTTTTTAAGAAAAATCATGATTTATATGAATGGTATGTAATGTCTTAGTGTCTTACTAATGCTTAGGCTATGTTTATTTGCTTAATCAATGAGGTTTTATGGCTGTTTTGCATAAATTTGTGTTTGTTTTCCTCGATGGCATTCCTTTTATAGAATGACATGGAAGGAACATATGGTACACTTGAAAAGTGTGTCAGAAATATTGTACATACAAATCATGAGCCTTTGAAATTTGCTGAATTAATACAAGTGGTGACAAACAACTTTTAAGTGCATGGATGAGATTTCTTTAGAAATTTTTAATCTATTGATCAAGTAACAGAAGGAAAGAGAAATCAATTGGTTGTAAGTTATCACTGTAGCATCTGAAGACAAAGGTAGTGGTTATGGGCTTGGGAGTGTCTGGTAAGTATACATATACAATAGTAATCATATTGAGGATGATAATTCAAGGGCACTTACAAGCATTGCAAGAAAATAATGATGCTATTGATGGTAACATTTTAAAGATGATTTGTTTTTCCAGGATGAAAAGGTAGGTAATCCTAAGATACTTGATTGAAACTTATTTGGGAGGCCCAAATATTTCTACATTTTGATCATAGACACAACGATAGTGGCAAACTTCTGAAGGTATGCACAACAACCAAATATGAATGATGATTTTTCTACTGGCCGGACAATAGAGAGCTGGGGTCATGTTTCCCACTACCTATTCCTAGTTGACTAAATAAAAGTATTTCAATAGAGTTTCTAGGGGGTCAACAACTACTAATTTGAAGATATCGACTCCTTGCAAGAAAAGCCATAGATGCAACAGAATCTTTATAAGGCTTTTTTTATTGTGAAGAATCTTTATATGTCTAGTTGTGTAAAATTATACAAACATAAGTACATAATGTAAATCATACTTAAGTTGATCAATGTAATACTTATTTCAAATATTAAACTACTATTTTATCTAATTTTTTAAATACAAACTTCAGACATCCATTTTGGTGATCAATGAAATACCGCTGTTATGCAAAAACCTAGATCTATGATTGTATGCAACAAAGAAGAAGAGAGAAACTAAAACAGAAAACAATCACACCACAAGAGCAAAACGATATACGTGCTTCGGCTTTGAAGCCTACATCCACGGGCGAAAACGGAGAAGAGCTTTCACTATGATCGAAGAACAGAGATTACAATGAACAATGCAACCTTGCGGAAATCGAGAAACCCCCAAGATATAAAGCCCAAAACCCTAATCTGTGCGGGTTGGATCCTGACCCCAAAGCCAATACGAAACAGGTCAGAAAATTTTTTGGGCCATATTCGGGTTTTCCATATCATCATCCCAGGTTATATCTCAGGTTGAATACAAGACATTAACCCAACATGACCCTAGTCAGAAGATTGAACTTTAATTCAAGGAAGGAAAGGGAGGACAGCATCCTTATATGTATTAGGCCATTTGTTTTAATTTCTTTAGGACAAGTGTTTGTAGAATGGATGGGTGGGTAGCTGTAGCAATACCCTTTCGATATTAGTCTCTAGCCATAAATCCTATTACTTGAGTCTCCATCTTGTTCAAAATGTATTCTGGTTTTATCTTAGTTACTTCGATTCATTTATTTTTTTATTTTTTTTCTCTCTGTTATCTCACTATTATATGTTCTTTTGAGATTTGAATTTTTGTTGCCTAAAATTTGAGGGGTTTAATTAATTGAAATGAGATATTTATTTCGTTTTCTTCTTCTTTTCTTTGGTAGAATTAGGTTGAAGATTTTATAATATTTAATTCTTGGCCCCGTTGTTTTAAGAAAAATCTGTACCTAGTTGCATAATTTTAACAGCCATGAACAATATGACCCACTATTACTTTGTACCCTTCGTTCCCCTTATGTAGAAGCTGGATCACATATGTTATTTCAACTCCCTTGTTATAACAAGGCTGAGCTTTAGAAATATTCTTGTTTTCTTTTCTTTTCGAGATGTCATCACAAACACTCATTGATTCATTCAGCCAATAGAACAGAATGTGGGTGTCAAATAAAACCATCAAGAGATCCGATGAGTTTGCCTTCCAGATACACCATTTCTAGGCTGGTTTTCTGTTCACCAAGCTCATTGAGTATAGGAAGTCCATAAGAATTAATAGATACATGAACTTGTTCAAACAAACCATTTTCTAGTAAGGATAATACATTTTGAACAGTGAATCAAAGATTTGTTTTCTCTTTCTTATAAAATTCCTTGGCTTATTTATGTCTAAATTCCCCCTCCTTTTTGTCTCATCAATTTCATTATTATTATTATTATTATTATTATTTGTATTATTTTTTTCATTCTTTATATGGCAGATGAGCGAAATGCATATTCCCCAATTTGTAGGAAGGGATGTTTTCTTTCTTTATTTTTTTTTTTATACTTGATGGTTTGGTAGACTTTCATATGTCAACCTTGTATGAGGAAAACACCTACATAGCAGGCCCATGGGTTAGGGTCGACAGCTACGTAGTGTTGTTTCATAAATCTGATAGAAATAACATTTTGAGGGTTAAGTAAAATGCCCTCTATTCTTTTATAATGAATCCTTGGGTCATGTTGCTTGCCTCCAATGCATATGTGGCTGATGGAAGTCAATACTTGAAGCAGAACTTTTGATAAAAAGGGGTGTGTCTAAAGAAGCATGCGACGGATGGTATTATTGATCCCTTTCATTTGATGGGATTAGTGAAATAATTAGTTTCATGAAAAGGGAGAGGGGATCTACCCTGATTTACTTGTCTAGAGGTTCAGAAAATGTAAGGCTTGTCACCAGTGAAAGATAAGACAACAGCTTTTGGGGAAGAACCAGGTGTCGTTACTCGTTAGTGGTGGTATGGCCGCTGGTAATGGGGTTATTTCGGCACCAATAAATAATTCTCCAAGTAGTACTACTTAGTCCTTGGTCATGGTAATGCTTGTGGGTCCCTGACAACAAGGACTTGAATCGACCCCATATGTACAAGTGGTGTCTGCAATGGCTAGGGACTGATATAAGGAAAGAATGGGTGAAGGGCTAAGCTTCCCAAAAGGTGTGAGGGTGTTGAGTTGAGTCCAGTGTTTCCCATCTTCAGCTGACATTTTCTTCTAAGAACCAGTCCCCAGTCCCCAGCATACTTCACCCATGGTTTGGTTTCACTTCCCTCATCAGCCCTTGCAGTTGTAAAACATATCCCAGACTACAAGGTTTAGGTAATTAAGTATAGATATTTCAAGGCCAGTTTTGTTTAAGCAGATGTCATCTCATGTATTTATTTTATTATTAGGTCGCTTAGGAATCTTTTGATATGCTTCCAATGTTTCTTTAGGTGTTGTGATCAAAAGATTAAAAGGGGTCTGTTATGGGTTTATTATGTATGTTGTCTGCACTTTGATTTGTTAGATGTTCCTGTCATTAAGATTGGGTGGATCAAACTCAGAATTCTTTAAGTGATCACAGGCCCTTGGATCGACATGACTTTTAACAAGTTAATCTTAATGTTGAATTTTGAGTTATTGGAATGTAATAAAGTCAGTTAAAGCTCACGTAGATATATGATACCTCATCCACATTGCTGAAATGCCCAGGCCAGCTTGGAAGGCATGACTGTAACCCATACATAGGGATGTTTATTTAACCCAAAATTTCATTTGTCATTTAAGAATCAGAGGTATACCTCTATAAAATATGAAACAGTTCTGAAGTACTACAGGGGCTCAGACCAGATTATATATTGTTGAAGTTCTCAGAACAATGAGGAAGAGTTAGCATGAAACTCAGAAAAGAGTCATCTGTTAATCTGAAATTTTGTAGATTAGTTGATTATGAAGAAAAGAACAACTGGGGAAAATCTTAGAGCATTCCAATCACATTAGGAACTTAGGCCCCCAATAGTGAACCAGTCCGAATATAATGACTCTTAAAAACCTAACACATTCTTTTACTGTTCATATAAGAAATTTAATTCCCCTTATAATGTCAAAGCTTACTCCCCTTTTATTGTTTATGGCCTCATCCTATTTTCTTTCTCTTATGCAAATAAATACCCTTATTTATTGCTAATATTAAAGACTTCCATGAGGGACTGTAGTATAAGGTATGCTCCCTATCCCATTTATTTATTTTTCGTACCTTTAAATAGCATGTTTAAGTAGAGCGCTCTTTTATTGACTGAAACTAGATAATATACTTTAATTACACTCAATACATGCACACACTTTTAATTAGCAGGACAAATCACTCACATACCTATTCTTTCTTTTTAATAGAGTTCATACATACATACATAGAAACTAGACCCTAAATATGAAGCAGTTTAAGTAGGTAAATGCATAAGTGGGTGAACCAGAGTGCCTAACCCTTTCCCTGGTTCACAACCGAACCACTTACCTAGAACTCTGAGTTGATCAGTTTATTAGGAATCTGATATTTTTTAAATAAACTTTAAAATAATTTTTTTTTGTTTTCAAAAACAATGTCTGATCTCATCGTAAAAATGATTGGTGGTGACTCTAAGTCATCGTGGGTTAGACCCATGATGAGTGGACCAATTTTCTAAGAGGCCCACCTGTCATGCGAAAACCGAGGCCCACACCCACATAGGGGTATCATATCAAATTCATATGTCCAAATCTGAATGCTAAATTTCATGCTTAAAGTAACCACTACATAAGTAAGTCATTCTAAAATATTCATGTATCCAATGTCATAAAGATTCCAAAACCAAAGAGGTAAACCACATGAAAATAGTCAAACACCGATAAGCAAACAAAGATACTTAACTCAATTCTAAGGAAATATAGGATACTCATGGAAGTAAAATCTTTTCATGTCAAATGCCTCTTATAATAAAAACCAAAGAGTTCAAATGTTTCAAAACTCATGTGAAAATCCAAATAAGATGTTCCATGAAAACACCAAAGTAAATCAGGCTAAAGTAACATGCTCATGCCACCAAACATTTCCGATGGATGCAAAGCCAATGTAGCTCACATGAATTATAAGATCCTAACTTGGGAATCAATAGAATTGCATAAAACACCCTGAATTAACATAAAGTGAAGGGGATCCATCAAAGTAAGTAATAGACTCATACAAGGAATCCAAGGGCATCCATAAGATATGTAAATTGTGGAGAGACAACTAAAAGACAACATATCAAACATGTAAAGTGCAAGAATTAAGGAATTAAAAGGGGAATCAAAGGGGTAATCCAAAATACACCATTAAAATCGTTTCAAGTCACATAATTCATGTAAATTGAGCTTCTACACCTTCCCAAATAGATTAGAGATCAACCTACCCATTCAACAATGTTTCAATCATCAAAAAAATAGTTTTATACTCCAATAAAACATGAAAATAGAGTAGTAAAACCTTCCTAACATGCTCAAACCAAAGGAACTAGAATCCAATTCAAGGAAATCACATTCTCAAGAGGAATAAATGTGACACTTCTATGATCCTAAAAATGAAAAAGTGAGTGTAAATTGAATATCCACTCACCAAATATTAAACCTCCTTATTTCCAAAAAGATCCTCCCCCAACACTTCGTTGTCTTTGTCCAATCTTCCTTCCTCTATGAGTAAACAAAGAAATCCATGGTTAGAAACCATAAACAAGTGTAAGAAACTATAAAACACACCTAGTGTAGGTTAGATTTAGGTTCTAGACACTTATCAACACTTAGAGAAGAAGATTTTCTCTCTTTTTCCAAGTTTTTTTTCAAAGCTTCCCCTTTTTAAACAAATTCCTCTCTTATGTCATTCTAAACCCAAAAGGGAAAAATAGGGCTTTGGGGTCGACTCATGCGAGTCTACCTCAAATTAGGGAAAAACCACGTGTTGGCTTAAATCACGAGGTAGATTCTGGGCAAGTGCAAATGCTCAAGACCCCCTCCTATGAGTGCTCGGAGTTGCTCACATGAGTGCTCCCCCTACATGAAAATCCAAAATCTAGAAAGTTTAATTTTCTGGTTTAGGACTTGCGATCACTCGCCTTGGGCCATGAACGCTCAAGGTCACCCCCGTGACCACTTGTACCCCCTCGTAAGCGCTCGAGCTCCCCCAATCAATACACCATAAACCTAGGGTTTTTCCCTTGGGTCTTTGACCCATGTTTTGGGTCCCACAAGTCCTGAGGCTAGTCCTCAAGCTCATGTATACCATGGTACTCACAAATGGGTTCATGGTGTCGGGTCCAATTTTATTAACTTACCAAACTTAGGTATGGGTTGTTACATTTTCCCTCCTTATGAAAATTCAGTCCCTGAATTTAAGTGCATACGTTAGCCTTCAAACAAAAGCGAATACTTGATCCTTATTTCATTTTCTCCTTCCAATGTGGATTCTTCTTTCATGTGATTTCGCCATAAGACTTTCACATAAGGCACAACCTTGTTCCTAAGTACTTACTCTTTCGGTAAACAAGCATCACTAGTTATGCATCATACAAAAGATCTTCACAAACTTGAAGTGGCTCGTATTTAAGAATATGAGAAGGGTCGCACATGTACTTCCGCAACATAGATAAGTGGAAAACATGATGCACATGTGATAACTTTGGGGGTAAAGCCAACTCGTTAGCCAGGTCAACAACTTACTTCAAGATTTCAAAAGGTCTAATGAATATCAGGTCTAACTTGCTTTTCTTTCTAAATCTCATTACACCTTTAGTCGGCGACACTTTGAGAAACACGTGGTCACCTTCTTCGAATTCAAGGTCACATCTCCTCTTATTTACATAAATTTTCCATCTACTATATGCCATTAGCAACCTATCACGAATAAGTCAGATCTTTTCAGTAGTTACCTAGACAAGCTCAGGTCCAAGAATCTTTCTCTCACTAACTTCATCTCAATATATCGGAGATCAACAATCTTCTACCGTACAAGGCCTCGTAAGGAACCAAATGGATGCTAGCTTGATAGTTATTGTTATAGGCGAACTCAATTAATGGTAAGTAGGCATCCCAACTACCCTTAAAATTAATGTCGTAGGCTCTCATCATGTCTTCTAGTGTTTGGATAGTCCTCTTAGATTATCCATCAATTTGAGGATGGAAAGTTGTGCTAAAACATAGCATGTTTTTTATGGCTTGTTGCAAACTCCAAATTCTAGAAACGAACCTTGGTCTTTGTCAGACACAATGCTAATTAGAACACTGTACAAACATACAATCTCATCCACATATAACTGTGCTAATGGGTCCAAAGGATAAGTAATTCAGATTAGCATGAAATGGGTTGACTTGGTTAATATGTCCATAATCACCTAAATAGCATCAAATCCTTTACTCATCTTAGGCAATCCCATGATGAAGTCCATGAAAATGTGCTCCCACTTCCATTTTGGATCCTCTAGTGATTGTAGAAGTCTTACTTGTCTTTGATGTTCATCCTTAACTTTTTTGACATGTCAAACATCTACCCATAAATTCCAACCTCTCTTCATTCCACTCCATCAATAATAGCCCTTTAATTCAAGATACATCTTCCTGTTACTAGAATGTACCAAGTAGGTAGAATGACAAGCTTCTTCCAAAATCTCCATTTTTAAGTCAGGATCATTCAAAACACATAAATGGTGGCCAAATCTCAATGAACCATCTTCGTGAAGTGAAATTTCTATCCTAGCACCACTCCTTACTTCATTCATGATCTTCACAAGCTGAGGGTCATCCTTTTAAGCGCTTTTTACCCTGCCAAGTATAATGGGTTGAACTATGAGATGTGCAAGAAGTATACTCAACTCATTAACATGAAGATCCACATTCATCTTTTTCAACTTCTTACAAAGAGACATTCTTGTCATAGTTAAGCAAGCCAAAGAACTTGAAGATTTCCTACTCAACGCATTAGCCATGATATTTACCTTACCAAGATGGTAGTGAATGGTACAATTATAGTTCTTGATCAATTCCATCCACCACCTCTGCGTGAGATTCAACTCCTTTTGCGAGAAAATGTATTTCCGATTCTTGTAGCTTGTGTAGATCTCACATGTCTTGTTATAGAGAAAGTGTCTCTAGATCTTCAAAGCAAACACAATGGAAATCAATTCCAAATCATGTATGGGATAGTTCAACTCATACAACTTTAGTTATCGTAAGGCATATGCAATCACCTTACCTTGTTACATAAGACACAGCCTAAGCCTTTTCCTGAGGTGTCGCAATACACAAAATAACCTCTAGATCCTAAAGGTAGAGTAAGAACCAGTGCTGACAAGAGTTGGTCCTTATGAAAAACTTAAAAACTAAGCCAAATCTTTCATGGGGTGGTTTTCCATGGCTTTACTTTACCAAATTAGGGATTTCCATCATCTTTCTCCTCAAACCCTTTCTTTATCCTTTATTTACTTCATTCTTATGTTTTTAAGTCTAAATAAGGCAAGTCAAGTGTTTTATCTTGTTAAAAAAGGTCCTACACGAATTTGGGACAAAATCACGTGCTGACACGAATTCCAAAATTTAGATTTTTTCAGGTATGATCAATCATGGCATTTGGAATCGATCATGGTCATGATCGATGCACTTCTGGATTTTTCCTCTGAGATATATTCAAGCCTATGATCGAAGTTGATGATCAGTCATGGGGTCATGATTGATCATCCCTTTGGGGATCGATCATGACAAACAGATTTCTGGGATTTTTGTGCTTTAAGATTCCAGATCAAGTCCAAATGCCTTCTTTCCTTTCTTATTCATTCCTATGACATATCTAAGTCCCAAAAGAACTAAAATTAGTCTTCTTTCTTGCATTCACATGGTGCATCATTAATGAACACACAAGATTAAGTTTATGTTTCTAAAATTACCAAAAGTAAATGTAGGGTGTTACAACAAGTATGTTATTAAATATCTTGCTAGAAATCTCATACTTGATCAGCAATACCATATTGATTTAGTGTGAAAGTGTAGACCCTTATTTGCAATTTAAATAAATTTTTGGTGCCTCTAAAAACTCAACACATTAAAGATTAAATACCAGTCCTAGAAGATACCATTATAAATCACATTATTTCTATATCATCTACATATAATTCACTATGTTAAAGATTGCTAATTATATAAACAATAAAATATTTAACAAGTTATAAAACTTACCCGTATAACTTTCTGATCCCACCCACTCTAAAGTCTAATGATTGAGAACATCAAACCTATACATAAAAACCAAACTTTCATCATATATTTTTTTATACATTCAAACTACAAATAAATAGAGAACTCAAAACTCAACTGGACTCTTAGGCGATCAGGACACACCCCTGTCTTCCTAACACTAAGAGCGAACTGGCCTTTTATAGACAAACTAGAGGCCGAACTTCAAATCAAAATACAACTTAGATTATTACACATAAGCTGCCATGTGAGATAACACCTCAGCCCAGATCACATGCGATCATGTGGACGCATATGGGCTTCACGTGAAGAGGATGACATGTCTCCTTTAGTCACTGTCAAAGTCTGCAGGGCCATCCCAATGACCGACAAAAGGTGATGACTCAGCTGAACTTTCTCTAAGGAATCCAGTACGGTCAAAGAACGCCAAGAGACTATCAAATAAGCGTTCTGAGATGGGATGTTGTGGGTCCGCAAAGGGATCAGCTGCAATCATGACAGGTATCTCTGAATAGTTCCGCTGATTAAGGGTGCACATACGGTCTTTGAATAGTATCCAGTCAGTTGGATGGATACTGTATTCTTCAGCAAGATTGTAGGAAAACCAGTATAGTATCTCAGTACGGGGATCATGAGTGTAATAGGCCATTTCTTCTTCATTATCTAGGATGATGTCTGTAGGGTTTTTGAAGGTGATGATGCCATATTTCCGATGGTGTACATGAAGCATTTGTTGCCAAGTGGCAATGAGATGGAACCACTTAAGGAACTTCATTAATTCTATTTGATTGATGGTCAAGGCTCGGTTTATTTGGCATTGGTTAAGGTAAGCATATAAATGGGGAATATCAAAGATGAAAGCTATGGTATAAGATTCAAAAAGGTACTAAAGGTAACACAATGTTTCAGAAGGGACATGGTAGTAGTTGTGAATACAATGCGGGATGAGATATAGGTAGTCCGGATGAGGAATGTGTTTGAAAATTCTTCCATGATTGAAAATAGAAATTTTCAGATATTTTTGGAAGTTATGGTGACTTCTTTTTCTTGGAGGAATTCTAACATTGTGGTTCTTACTTCAAAGGGAAGATCATGAATTGGTTCAAGGGGATATACCAAGGGAATAGGCATTACAGACTGGAGGGGTTTATGGGAAAAATAGTCAGCAAGGATATTATGAGTTCCTTTAATGTTTTTAACCTGAAAGTCTCATCTAGAAAACCACTGTGCCCATCGAAGGAGCTGAGGATGGGGTAACAGTTTTTTCTGGAAGTGCAGCATTCTAGGAAATGCACTCATGTCCATTTCTACAATGAAGCGGTGGCCAATTAGATGAAATTGGAATTTTTCTATGGCTCTTTTTACAACAGGGATTTCTTTGAATGTGGAGTGATAACCTTGCTCAGCTTCTGTAAAAGATCCGCTTTTGTATCCACAGGGTTTTCTTACACCTTGGAGTTCTTCAAAAAGAACAGCTCCCCATTGCTTATGACTAGCATCTGTTTGAAGAATGCAGTGACCATCTCTAGGTATCTGTAAAGGGGGAAGATTTGCTGAAAGCTATTTTAATTTGCTAACCGTTGTAGAATGATTCTAATCCCATGGAGGGGGATTCTTCTTAAGGAGTTGTGATAGAGGGCCTCAATATTTGACAATGTGAGGAATAAAGTCAGTCCTAAGAATTGCTGAATTTATTTGACAGATGTCAGCTTGTCAGGAAACTCGTTAAGAGCCTTGGAGATATATAGCTACAAAGTGTATTGGCCATTGATAATATGCATGCCAATGAAATCAATCTCTGTCACAGCAATGAGCATTTTTTTCTTTGACAACATTATGCCATATTTGTGGAGGATATCCTTGAATTCCTTGAGGAGACTAAGATGAGCCTATTGATCAGGAGAAAACAGGAGGATATCATCAATATAAATTAAAACATTATTCAGGATGGGTTGAAAAATGGTAACCATGGCCTTTTGAAAATGAGAGGGTGCATTTTTCAAGCCAAAGGGCATAACCGTCCATTGAAAGTGATGGTTTAGAATGGAAAAAGTTGTTTTGGGCCTGTCAGCTGGATCTATCCCGAGTTGCCAAAATCTTGCTTTGAGGTCAAACTTTAAAAATACAAGAGCCTTGGTGAGGTGTTGGAATAGTGAAGACCTCTGTGGGATAGGAAATTTGTCATCTGCCAAAAAGTGATTCAGGGGCTGGTAGTTGATGACAAGACAGAGTTTGTCTCTTGCCTGCTCTGCCCTTTTATTAACATAAAAGGCTTCGCACCCCCAGGGAGATGAAGTGGGTTCGATCAGTCACTCTTGCTCAAGTTGTTGGAGTTCTTGAACTACTAAGGCATAATGGGTCGGGTTCATGCCCCGATGACTAGCCTTAGTTGGGTCAATGTCTTCATTGAGTTTAAAAGCCAGACGGATAAGGAACTGGAAGTTCTGCCAAAGTGGGTTTGGATGTTTAGTAAGGAATTTACTATGGGAGTCTACACAATGGTAGGTTAAAAGGTCAGATGTGATTTGGAAAAATGGGTCTAGGTCAATGTGGTGAATGTACAAGTTTGGGACTGAGGACCATGGAAGACAAAAATCCTTGTATTTTAAACCTTCTGCAGTCCATCTCAAATGCGGGAGTGTGTGCAAAATGTCAAAACCAATGATCAAGTATTTACCTGACAGGGATGATCCAAAAACTCGATGTTGAATGATTAGAGTTGGAAAGAGTTGGATTAGAATAGGTTTGCTTATGCGGTCAATTTCAAAATGAGCGTCATTAGTGGCTCGAAACTGTTGAGAACAAGGTTGCCAATGAGAGGAGGGGAGAATTTTTGGGTTAATGATGGAGGTAGCAGCACTTGTGTCAAAAAAGGCAATGGCAGTGTATGGTCTATCAAATTTGGACAATCGGATGGAGACTGGAGCTGCCGGGACAGGCTGGGATAGGAAGGAAGTGCCATGGGAGGCAAAGATGCCGTTAATTCCAATAGTTATAGACTGCTCATCCTCTAAGCTAGAAGATATATCACTATCACTATCTGTGAGGTGGATTGCGAACAGTGAGTGCAGTGTCTGCTCTTCTGAGAGAGAGTAGACTGATTCCACATCAGAAAGTTCTGATAAATCGGTGACTTGTGATAGCTACTGGAAGAACTGTTCTTTCTTCTTCTATCTTGGGCAATTTTTTGCATAGTGCCCTTTCTTATTGCAGACGAAACACCTTGTGCCTGATTTGCCTCTGAATTTTTTCTTATAGAGAAACTTCCATTTCTTTTTCTTGAATTTCTTTGGATTGAACTTCTTTGAGAAGTCATGCTTCTTTGAGTACTTCTTGGATGCACAAGAGTTTGAATCCTTGCACTTAATGCACAGGTCTGGTCTGTCACAAGCATTACCAAGCTTCTTAGTAATTTCATCAATTGTGTTTAGAAACTTCTTCTGATTACACAATTTTTCTAAGGCCAGCAAGGCTGTCTGGTAGATTTCTCCTAGAGATGCGCTCTAGAGATTCATCCCTTTTGTTTCCAAAAGTTTAAGAGCTTCATTGCCAAGGGGCTCTGGAAGGGAGTTCAAAAAGGCTTGCTTCAGATTTAGGTCATCCATCCCACCTAAAAGATAAAATCTTTTAGACATTCCATTGTAATGTTTCTCCAAGTCATTTTTCTTGTAGGAACAGCATTTCATACAAAGATATTCTTCCCTAGCTGTAACTGTCTGGTGGCTTACAACTCCAAGAAATTCCGTGTGGAGAATGAGAACGAAGCTCTCAATAGTAAGAGACTGGAGGACTTGTAATTGGCGGTATTCTTTGAGGTTAATCCACCATTCCCTGAGTCTACCCGTTAGTCTGGATGTGAACTTAACTAACGTAGGTCAAAGTTGTGCTTCTGGGATTTGCATTTCTGCATCTATCCAGGCTATCATCTGAAGAAACTGTTCTCACCATTGTGATGGAGGAACATCATCAATGGAGAAGAGAGTTTTAACATCTGTAGTGTCTTAAAAAACTCTCCTTAGTTGGGTGGTATGGATATTGGGAGGTGGTTCGATAGGGTCTTCAACCCTTGGTTCTTCTTACATAGGATCATGCATCATCAAATTGAGGGAGAGATCTGAATCAGAATCTTCCAGGGATTTTGGTTCACAAATAGTGTTTACAGAAGGCAAGGGGGTTGTGATTGTAAGATTCTTAAGGAATGATGAAATTGGATTAGGTTGTTATGCAAGTTCTATAGGGAACATGTCTGGCTTGGCGATGCACCTATAGTAGGATCTAGAGGGTCAACTTTTAGGTTTGATTTAAGTCTTGGCCTAGGAAGTTCTGGTTCTGGTTCAGGCTGTGCATACCGTGGTTTGATAACATAATGGTATGATTTTGGAAACATATCATACAAATGTTGGTTCAAAAGAATTGGTTGCTGGGCCCTTTGGGGTTGATATTCAGGTGTGGGCAAAGGTTGCAGATTCATAGGAAGGTTTGAAAGGAATGATTCTGAAGGAGGGGCTACATAGATTGGTTCCATGGTATTTTTGGGTGCCATGAAAGGTGATTCTGGTGGTGATCTTAAGGATGAGAAGGAGGCAGCTGGTGAGGTAGTAGGATTTGGTGTATGAGTGGATGATGAGCCTTCAAGAGACCTCAATTAATTTTGCAAATGTCGCCTCTCGGCTTCAACCTTTGAAGCAATCTGCTGGGATGCCACTGAGAATTCTCTAACCGTAGTGGCTATCGTATAGTTCATTTTCAAGCTTCTGGATCCTTTGCTTGACTTCTACAATAAGATCTTTTATTGTAGCTAATCGTCTGTCAACCTTCTGCGACATTTTTTCTTAGCCTTTAAGAATCTTTTTCATTGTTTGATTCTAGGCCACTGCATTTTCTGGTTGCCAATTTAAAGTTGCTTCTGCAGGTGAGACATTCCTGCTTGTTCCATCAGCATTCTTAACTGAAGGGGTCTTGATTTTCCATTGGTGACGGACCCTTTGTTGAGGATGCTCAAAATCTTCCAGAGGAGGAAATAATTCTTGATACTAGGATGTTCCAGGTTGGAACATAAAACATTCCACTGGTGATGGTGCAGTTGACGGAATCTGCACTGGTTTGCAAGATCGAGGGTAAGGCTTTTTTAAGAGTGAAAGTGCCTTATGATTGTAGGGTTGCAAAGTTGGTGGAGGAGGCTTTGGTTTGGAAGAAGGAGGTTTGGTACCCCAATCATCTGGGGGTAAAGTAGCTGGGTGAGATTGTTTTTCTTTAGGATAGAGCACATAATAATCAAACTTCCTGGAAGGATCTCCAAGGAGGTCGACTTCTGGATCTCCTGCTTCATATCTTTCTTAGAGAATTTTTTGTTGAGATTTCTTCCCATGACGCTTCTTTGGATAGAGTTCTTTCTGCTTCAAGCTCCAATTCTACTTTTACTGAGTCTGCTTCACAATCATCACATGTACAATCAATAATTTTATGCCTTTTCTTTCTGACTTGGGTTAGCATCTGGACTTTCAGGGGGTTTTCAGGTTGAAACATCAATTGGTTTATAGTGGGGAAGGACGATGAAGAAGATGAAGATTCATCTTGGTTCTTTTCTAGAATGAACCAGGTTTCTACAGATCCATCTTTCTTTCGCACAAAGAAGGGAACTTTAGATTGAACCGTTTCAGTTTTGGAGTGGATATTTTCATAATTGGTTATCCACTTGTTTGGAAGCAACAACTGTAGCTGGTCAGAAAAAAACTGTCGTGGCACATATGTACAGTGCGAGACTTTGTTGGTATCCACCTTGAGGAACAGTGCCTTTTTCGCCTTCGAGCATTCTGGAAAAGGAATATCGAATGAGTGATTTTGGATTCTATATACAACCTGATAATGTACAGTGGCTGCATATGATGTGGCTATTTGAGGTGCTCCAGAGATCTGGACTTGTACAGCCAAAGCATTAAATGCATGAGGATCATTTAGGGGAAGGTTGAAATTTGGGTAGAGAGTGATAAACACAGTGCCAGCATTTAGAGTAGTTTGGATGTTTCCGATGACTGCATGTTGGTATTGGGTGAACCTTGGATCCAAGATCCCTAAATGGGAAACCACTGGTAAACCTTTTCTACCATGAAAGGTAAGAGCAATTTTGATGGGTCCAAAATGGATATGAGTGTAGCCTTGGGATAGCCAGGTTTGTAGATACTCCTGAGGGAGTTATATGGGAAAGAAATGTTCTACTTCATCAGCAGGAACCTGGTTTTGGTTAAACTTGGAGGCTTAGAAGTATTCTTTTACCAAAGTGGGAGTCGATTTGCCTATGAGTTTCTTAATAGATTGCTTGAGACCAGAAGGGGGTTTCATATATACAGAATAAGGATTTACAATTAGGAAACTGGTAGGAGGGACTCGAGCTTCGTCAGGGAGGTATTCTATCTCATAGAGATATTCAAGCTTAGAGGAAGATACTGACTTGAATGAGGATGTGGATGAAAAGGAAGGAGTTGGGGACAACGAGGGTTGAGGAAGATCCATAATGATGTCAACAGATTGAGAATTGTCTTGCTCTTCTAATCCGCCCTTAATAATGGTACTTCCTTGTACTTTCTACAAACTTCGGAGCTAGGCTGTGTTATGCTTAAAGCTTTAGAGACTTGTAGAAGATTTCTAGAGTCCAAATAATTTAAGAAGATCCCTTGCATCATGTGTGTAGTTTTCTAATTATATGATAAGTGTTGGTAGTGACTGAGTCCATCTAAGAGTCTTCATGATCACCTTCTTTTCCTAGTCTTTAGGAAGTCAACCCTTCTCCATAACAGCTTTTGGAATATCCACAACCTTAGACTACTCCTATATAGAATTAGACGACCACGGGTATTATATTTTGTATGTGATTCACTAATTTGGCTCCCACGAGTAGATTTTGGAAAGTCCTGATTGTTGCTGGATTTTGATTCTGGATACACTACAAGTGATGGATCCTATCTTGAACTCTTGATCCTTGTATATACCATCTACTTCTGGTATGGGGAGAGGTGGAGTGTTTAAAATGGACTATGCTCCTTCTAAAACATTCCCTAAGTATTGGACATGTATAATTTACTTATGGGGTGAAAAATGACACATGTCACTATTTGGACAATTATATCATTTTGCATGAATTTTCACTTACAGGAGTAGTTTGTATATGGGATTGACATGTGTCATGTAGGTTTAATGTTGCATTTCTATAATGTGTTAGTTGGGTGATGTTTTGGGAACTTTGTGAAATTTTACTCGTATAAATAATATGTCACGTTTTCGAGCTCTACTTGCGAGGAAGATGTCTATGCCATGTGTTGCTTGTTGAGAAGTCACCTCCTTTTAAGGCTAAATTCTACTCGTGAGAGTAAACTACTACATGTCACCTTGGAATCAATATACTTGTAGGACCATTTTCTACTCATACAAGTAGCTTTGCCATGTGTCATTGCTGGCATCACCTTCATCATGAACCTTAACATGCACATTAAATACACATCAAACCCTTGCTTTATTGAGGTAGAGATTTGGTGCGTCACTGAGCATTCTACTCATGGGGAATTTAATCCGTACTAACAACATTGATAGAAAATTTGCTGAGCAAAATTAAGTAATGAAAATAATTGTGATCAATGAATGGAAAATAGTGGGCCTTATTAGAAGAAAAAAAATAGAATATTCTATATTAGGTATCTCAAGAAATGATAAACCATGGAAGAATTTAATGATTGATGTAATGTGAGAAATATAGGTTTCATATCTGATGGAAAATTTCTATTGAGAGCAACTATAACAATGGTTAAAAAAATAAAGAAGAAAAAAGAATGAAGGTCGAACCGTCATGGTCAATAGTTCAATGGTCTTAACCTTGGAATTGTTATGTCATAAAAGTTGTTTGAAAATTTATTTTTTTTAATTAAAAAAAGAAAGGAAAATTAGAAAAACTACATAATTATTTTCAATTCATCAAGATTTTTTAAAGATTCAACAATCAGACTTGACTTTACTAACCTTGATTTTCACTATTCCACTACTATAACTCTATCTCATAAATTATACATTATTTGAAATATGCCAAATTTAGACCTCAACCATTTAGGTTTGAATGGATGTAAACTACACATTTGAGTTGTTCTGACCAACTTGAAAGGGGATGGAAAAAAGGAAATGAATGGAGTACAATTGATAATTTTAGAATATGTTGAATCTTTTACCTATTCTTAAAAAATGAAATAAGAGTACCTTCAGGAATATTAAGAATCAAATCAAGAGAAGTAATGCTAAATTTAATTCTCTAAAAGATTTAATTATGGATGATAAGGTGATCAAAGGAATAAATTTAGTGGAAAGTGATATAACTAAATTACTAGGTAAAGAAGAGAATTTTTGGGTTCAAAAGGCTTGTTCTAATTGGTTAGAGTGGGAGGGATAGTAACTCTAAGTTCTTCCATTTCTCTATTATAGAGGCACAACGCTCGAAATAAAATTATTACTTAAAAGATGATAATGAGAATTGGGTTAGAGGCAATGAGGAGATTAATATCTTATCTAGTATATTCTTTTATAATTTGCTCAAATCCTCTTATTTGAGTAGGGATCAAATCGGCAAAGTTACTAAGAATTGTTATTTAACTTTTTCTAATCAAGCCAAGGATTTTTTTTATTTTTTATTTCTAGAGATGAAATTAAGAGGGTTGCTTTTGATATGGGAAAATTAAAAGCTTTAGGATCTGATAGGTTTCAAGCAGTTTTTTTTTCAAAAAAATTTGGGAATTAGTGGAGGATGAAGGCGATTATGGAATTATTTAATAAGGCTTGTTTTATCAATTCAATAAATCAGATTTTTGTTACTCTTACTCCTAAAATCAAAGTCTTGTTTCTATATCTTAATGTCAATCTACTAGCTTATGCAATACAATATATAAGATAATCTCTAAAACCATGGCTAATAGAATGAAATATGTTTTTTTAAAGATTACTTCTCCCAATCAGAGTGCTTTTGTAACAAGAAGGCAGATCACTGATAATATCCTTAATGCTCGTGAAGTCCTTAGATTTTTAAGAATTGGAAAGTCTAAAAATCATTGTATGACTATTAAGATTAACATGAGTAAAGCTTACAATAAAATTGGATGGTCTATGATGATTTCAATGATGGAGAGAGTTGGCTTTAACAAAAAGTGGATAAGATGGGTTTAGGAGTGTATGTCTTCTGTTTCATACAAAATCCTTGTTAATGGCTCTCTAGGAAACTAAATCATTCCCTCAAAGAAATTAAGACAAGGAGACCCTATTTCCCATTGTTATCCCTTCTTTGTGCTAAGGGACTCTTTATAACATCCCACATCCACTTTTAGTAATTCCTAAAGGTTTAGACCTAACACCATGTGTGTATTTGTGGTACCATTCATATTTGTGAGCAATAGGGCATACCTCAATGTTCTAGAGGACTAAACATGACTGAAGGAGAACTAGAGGAGTGTTGACCTAATTGGATTGGACTCGGTAAGCTTAAAAGCCCTAACATACAGATTGTGGTGTTGGTGATCGATCACCAACCCCATGATCAAACACCAATGGTGATCGATCATTCATATGGTGCACAGGTGTCAAGAGTGCTCAGTCTATGCCCATATTGATGTCCACTGTTTGGAAAACTATGTCCATGATCGATCATCAGAGAACAAAATCATCCTCAACATTTGTGTTGCACGTGATTTCATTCTAATCTTGTGTGGGACTCACATGTGATGACTCAAAACCCTATTTTTGCCCTATTTAGGTTTAAAAACATATAAAATAAAATAAAAGAATAGAAAGGAGGGTATGTTTTGGGAGAAAATGGATTAAACCCCTAAATTTGGATAAGGTAAGCTATAGAGACTCTCTCCATGAGAGAACTTCCCTGTTTTTAATGTTTCTCTTAGTTTTTCATTGAATCTTACTAATTTTTTCTACACCATTTATTTTCATATAGAGGAGTGTTTGGAGGATCTTTTGGGAAGAGAACCCAAAGGAAAGAAGGTTCTTCTAGAAGAGGAGTGAATACAAATAAAGAGTAGCTATAGAAAGTGAATGCAAAATTCATACTCTTTGTTTTACTTCTAGGATCCTAGTTATTTGGGTTCCTAATATAATGATTTATAGATAGGGTTTAATCCCTATGGTTCCACAAAGAGTTTGTTATGGAAAATGGTTTCCCTCCATGTAATTGTGAGTTTCTTCACTATGATCTCATATATTTTCAATTGCATTAATGATTCACAAATAGTTTCCATGTTTTGCTTGTAGATCTTAGAAATCAATATGGTAAATTATGATTTCCATATAATATGGAGATTTGTGACTATCAAATGTGTCTGCCATCTCTGTTTCCTCAAAGTAGGATTTTCAATTGAGTTATGTTGATTTTAATATAGGATTCGGAGTATTTCAATAATTGGCATTTCCTTAAATTTATAAGGAAAATGGAGAAGTATTTGAAATTCATTGTTCTTCATAAGTCCATAGAAGGGTCAACCTTCCCATGTTTTTATATCAAAATAATTAGTTATATGTATGTACATATGTAACTAAGGAGGTGTTTAGTATTGGATTTGTGGATTTGTTTGGAAGTGGGAATTATATGTTTTGTGAATATGCATTATTGATCATGCTAGTGAGTAGATTGCATAACTTCAATTATGCATCTTGTTTATGTTAATGAGTGGATGGTCTCTATTGCATTCATCCTTGCTTATGATAATTAGAGGATTACCAATGTATATGTAATCTTGTCTACATTAGATAATGCATAACAAGATGACGAACATGGCATATTTATGTTAGCAAGTGCATTGTAGGATCATATATGCTTGTTTTACTATATTGAGCAATGCATTTCTTAATGACACATACCCCTCCCATTATATTAGTGAACACATTGTATAACAGTATACGTCCCTTTCATCATGAATGGTGAACACACTATTTAGTAGCAGGCATCCTTCATGATGTTAGTGGTCGCTTTGTATAGGGACAGATACATCCAAATTGTGTTAGAGAGTACATGGCATTATGTTGAACGCAGCTTTGGATCATGTTAGTAATGGTAGTATATGTCGTATGTGAGAAGTACACCTGATTTTGATTTAAGGATTTGAAAATAAGTGAGTGTAGTGTTCATTGCTAAGGGAATCCAAGTAATAATTTAGCAATAAAAGTGAGTGTAACGTTCATTGCTAAGAGAAGCCAAGTAATACTTTAGCAAAAAAAAGTGAGTGTAGTGTTCATTGCTAAGGGAATTCAGTACTTTAGTAATGGAAGTGACCTTTTCATTGTGGAATAAACAATGGAAGTGACCTGCCATTGTAGAATAGTACAATGGGAGTGACCCTACCATTAGGGAATAAACAATAGAAGTGACCCTACCATTTGGGAATGGTACAATGGAAGTGACCCTGCCATTAGGGAATAGTGCAATGGAAGTGACCCTGTCATTAGGGAATAGTATAATGGAATCGACCCTGCCATTAGGGTTAGGCAGAATTTAGTGCAACCCCTAAAGTTAGCCTAAGGTAGGACTAACATTAGGGGCAAACACAGCAGCACCAAAAAGGTTATTTACAATTTTGGGGGATGCTTTTTGATCACTTTTTGGCACTGATGTGTTGGCCCCTAATGTCAGTCCTACCTTGGGCTAACCTAAGGTAGTCCTACCAAATCCTTAGGGCATTAGAGCATAGTACAATGGAGGTGAACCTGCCATTGGGGCATGGTACAATGGAAGTGACCATACTATTGGGTAATGTAGACCTTTCCATTTGAGGCTATAATTTAATAAAAATGATCTTAATATTGAGAGTATAGTTATACTTATGGTTCCATACTTGAGAACCAAAGTGATAGTTATGGTTCCATACTTGAGAACCAAAGTGATAGTGATGGTTCCATTCTAGAGAATCAAAGCGATAGTGATTGTCCCATAGTTGAGAATCAAAGTGATAATAATAGTGTAGTAAAAGTGAAAGCGACAGTGCAAGTGTAGTGAAAGGAAAAGTGATAATGCAAGTATAGTGAAAGTGTTAATGATGTGGCATACATAGTGAAGTGTTAGTGATATGGTACATGTAGTGAAGTGTTAGTGCTATCGCCTATTTAGTGAAGTGTAAGTGATAGAATAGGTGTAGTGGTATGAGTGATACTGTATGTGTAATGATAAAAAAAGTTCTAATGCATGTGTAGTAATGAGAAATGATAATGCACGTGTAAAGATAGATAGATGAAAACACTCATGTAGTAATATGAATTGATAACATATGTATACTGCAAGAAAAACTACAATGCTTGTGTAGTGATAGATGCATGTGAAACAATATAAAAGATAAAACGTATGAATAGGGTTAATTAAATGAAGAGGCACTCATCATATGTAAAGAATGAGAAGTAATACATGAACATGATAGGAAAGAGAATCTAAATGTTTGTGTGCTTATAGGAACTTGGATATGTTTGTAACATCGCTTCTTAGTGATATGGAAATGGAATAATGCCTATGTTAAAAATGATAAGCAATAATCGAACCATGTCAATATCTAATTTGCATAAGTTTATTTAATGCTTGAAAATCTGTCATTTGCACTATTATAGCGTCTTAATTATTATGTTATAGGATATTTTGTTATCGTAAATGCTTATGCGTTGCTTGACCCATTTCCATAGTACGTCTTTCTTGTTGAGCCCGTCAAGCTTATCCAAATTGACAACATTTAGAGATTGAGATACGAGGGTGAGCACATTGTGGGAGCCATGTTTGATACAGTTGAAGGAGGACTTGGGAGACCAAGCTCCTTAGTTTATATAGTTCTAGTATGATGGACTTGTTGGTTACTAGCTTTTATATTGGGATTTGTAAACTATGTATTTCAGTTTAAGGATGTAATAGTTTATGTGGATTGAGGTTGTAACCATATTTGAGATGGGGATTTATTTCTATGTTGGATTAGTTTATCATTTATGTTGCACATGTGATTGAAATTGAATGATTTGCTTTCCATTGTACCACGGGGTTACATAATTAGTATGTTCTTTGTATTATGTTGCATGTGATTATGTTCAAGGATATATATATGTCAAGCCATAAGTAAACCCAAAGATAAAAAAAAATAAAAAAATAAAAAGGAAAATTTTATAGTGAAAGTAACAAGGATCTGAGCGTACTGACCCAAGTTCATGCCTCCAATGAGGCCATGAATTTGAGGTCGTTACACCCAGCTTTGCTTATTGCTAAAGAAATGGCTGGTCACCTCTCAAGTATTGGATCAAATAGTCTAGTCCTTTTTGTCTCTCACATTATATTTGCTGATGATTGTTATATCTTCTCTAAGGTTAATTCAAATACCCCTAGACATTTTAGAAGAATGTTTTAAGGAACCTTCAAAATTAAACATTTACAAATATTTGAAAATTATTTGGGGCTCCCCTCTTCTTTTGGAGCAATTAAGTGTCTTTCTTATATTGAGGAGAAGGATAGGAATAGGTTGCAAGGCTGGAAGTCTATGTTGCTAAATCAAGCAGGTAAGGAAATTCTTTCGAAGTTTGTCATTATAGCTATTATTTCCTATGTTATGTCTTGATTTTTTATTCCTACGAAGATTTTCAAGAATGCTTCAAATACCCCTATACATTTTAGAAGAATGTTTCAAGGAACCTTCAAAATTAAACATTGGTAAATATTTTGAAATTATTTAGGGCTCCCCTCTTCTTTTAGAAGAATTAAGTGTCTTTATTTTTTTTATTGAGGAGAAGGCTAGGAATAGGGTGCAAGGCTAGAAATCTATGTTGTTTAATCAAGTAGGTAAGGAAATTCTTTCAAAGTTTTTCATTATAGCTATTTTTTCCTATGCTATGTCTTGATTTTTTATTGCCAATAAGATTTTCAATTCTATACGTTCGATTCAAAGAAAGTTCTAGTGGGGAAGTGATGCGACTAAAAAGAAGCTTAACTGGACTTATTGGGATAATCTTAGGGTTAGCAAAAAACAGAGAAATATGGGCTTTAGGGACTTACATGATTTTAACAAAGCTCTATTGGCGAAGCACAAGCCTAAAGAATCTTGCATAATCTAGATACCTTATGTGTCCATCTAATGAAATCTCTCTACTTTTCCAAGGATGACTTCCTCTCTTCAAAGCCTAAGAATAATAGTTTATGGGCAATCAAAGTGGGAAAAAAATTGCTTTGTAAGGGTTTAAGATGGAAAATTGACTCTAGGGACAAAGTGAATATTTGGAAACACTTTTGGATCCTGTCCAATTATAACTTCAAGCTCAATCAAGTGATCCCAAAAGCCCTTCCTCAAAAAAGTGGTTGACTTGATGAATTCACTAACTAGATCTTGGAATCTATATCTTATTCAAGATTATATCTCCACTGATGATCTCTTGGCAATCTCTAAAATTCCTCTTAGTAGATCTAATATGCAAGACAAACTAATTAGGCATCACAAGAAAAGAGGAAAAGAGGTGTGTTTTTTGTTACATCAGCCTCCCCCCCCCCCAATTTCTAATCCTAGCCTTTCTCTCTCTCCGAGTTACCCTTGGAGAAAGTTATGGGGTCTGCCAACCCGTAGAAGATTAAATGCTTTATGTGGAGAGCTTGTAAGGAAGCTTTTCCCACTAAGATCAACTTAAAAGAAAAATTGGTGTTAATCCTATATGTCCCCAATGTTAGATGGAAGAGGAAACTACTGCTCATTGTTTGTTATCTTGTAATGTTTCTTCAAGTATCTGGTTTGTTTCTCCTTTAGTTATTAGATCAAATTATGGGAATGCTTCTTCTTTTGTGGACTGGTTTATGAAATGGTTTGAGTTAAAATTTTCTTGAATATTTGGAAGCACATAAATGTTTAAGTCTTTGAAAATTGTATTCCCAATATTCCTAAAGTGTTGTTTGATTCTTGTAGGATGACAAAGGAAATTGAAGAGTTGTTTAAAAGTAGTCTAGTGGGGACGGTGGAAGATGCAATTTCTTTTTGGTCTCCTCCGAATTTGGGTGTTTTCAAAGTCAATTTTGATGGTTCTTTACTTAGAGATGGAGCAAAAGTGGGCATCGATGTCAATATTAGAAATGAAAAGCCTATTGTTTTTGTTTTCCCGGGCATTGTTATTGTAGCTGAATGTATGGCTTCTCTTCTTGGTTTGGTTAAAGCCCTTGAATTAGGGTATAAAAAGATTGTTCTTGAGGGTGATTGTAGAGTTCTATTTCCTAACTTAAAAACGGTATTGCCGCTTGTTCTTAATCAGTTAAATGTTTAATTCTAGACTGTAAAAGGTTGGCTAGGGAGTGACACTATTTCCTTCTCTTGGATCAGGAGGTCGGGTAATGGCATCTCATTTGTTAGCAAATTTTGGTTTGAAGCCTCAGCAGCTTCTGTTTAGCCCTTAAATCCTCTTGTCTAGCTAGAAGATTCTCTAGCTTTTGTTGGTGGTTTTTCCATGGGCTTTGACCATGGTTAGTTTTTTAATACATTGTATCTTTATTATCAAAAAAATTAAAGAAAATACATAAAACACTTGATACTACAAGACAGTATCAAAACTTGCAAAAGAAACAATACTTGAAGATTCAGTTTGATGGGAAATCAATCCAGAAGGAACATAACATAATCAGAACATTAAAAAGACTCTTACTTGAGTTACATGCAAGTTGCAAGAAAATTTGTGGAAAAAAATATCAACTAATAAGCATAACAGTTAAAATGGAAGAAAAAAAATCTTATCTCTAAGCCATGCATAACATTAATGATAAATGAAAGAATGAATAGAACAACACACAAGCAAACCCTAAAAAATACAAAAACAGTGAACTATGCATACTTCATACTGCAGAATTCAAATAAAAGACCAATCCTAACTATCTCTAAACTTTTTATCTGAACCTTAGGAAATTTTAATAATATCTTGAAAAAAAAATCTTTTTCAAAAAAAAATTGTAACCTTTCTTATTTCATTGATATGTGTAGAAAGCAACAAAACCAACAAATCTAACTGGGTCTTCATAGTAGTTTAAAGGAAAAAAGAAAGAATAAGGAACTAGGAGAAAAGAGGACAAGGGGTAAATAACCTTGCAACCAGAATTTCATCGCAGTAGACGCTTTTCAAGGCAACCAGACTGGGCCTAAGTTTTTTCTTTTTTTCTTTTTCTTGGCAATCAAACAACCATAGGAAATGGAAAATTACATTTTTTTTCTTTTCTTTTCTATTCAATTCAAGCAACTAATAGAGGGCCTCAAAGAAAATTGAATAACTAAAACTGATATAGGTCCATCCACCTATCTTGCAATTTCTATAGCTTTTCCTTCCATTTGGGTGAGTAACAAAGGCAACCAAATAGAAAGGAAAATAGATATAGAGGATATATAAAGAAACAAGAAAATGAAAGAGGGAAAGAAAGACTACCTCTAAAACTCCTTATGGCACCCCATGTAGCCTTCCTAGATCTAAAGGAAGGGTTGCCAAACCAAAGGTCCATGAGTTCTCCAAAGGGCGATGCCTTCATAGACTTCCTCCAGGTGGTCACCACCTCCACCAATAATCCCACCCCTCTCCTCTTCTCTTACTTTAAAGCTTTCACATTTTTTCTGTTGAATTTTAGGATGGTTAGAAATTAAAGTAGGAGAGAAGACAAATGTTGTGATTCACAGGTTTTCTGATCTTCTTAAAATTATAATATTAATTAGTTCATCCGAGCATAGAAGGTGTTGTTATCACGTTTCTTGAAGATAGTCGAGGTCTCCTAATAACGTGTAAAGGATTGTAGCCAAGCTAACTCCGGGATACAATCTAGCTCAAGTAGAACCGTTGTCTCTCTATGGATTTGCACTTTTTGATAAAGACAAATGAAACATTGTTGTTGTTCTTAAAGCCCAAAAGTCTAGGGATTAATTTTATAGAAAATCCAGCAACATAATGGCACTATCAAATGGTTTTCTCAAATCAAATCACCAACAAATCAACGAGAGTTCCCACAAGGAGAAAATCAGATCTTATGAGACTATCACTCTTGTTAAACCAAGAAATATCCTTTAAAGAGGAGAGTGATTATAATTAGAGTCTTGAATCAAGACCTCAAGGTATTACTTCTCAAAGGAAGATAGCTGAGATCAAGATCCGTATTCACAATAAGAAGAGAGAAAGACAGAGATTAAGAATATAAAGATCGCAAACAAATTCATGTTCCTTCTTTTTCTTCTTCTTCTTCTTCAAAGAATATTCTCTGGCTTTCCAATAGACTCTTTCTTCTTCCTCTTTCTCTTCTTAGAGAAAACCCTAGACAGCTACCAATGTTGCATGTTCCATTTCTAAAATCTTTTTTGCACACAAAAAACCTATTTCTCTTTGATTTATGTAGGTATTTATAGAGATAGATTAGGTTTATGAAGGCAACCCTAATTAGTGTTTAACTCTTGACCGTGTGAGATCTAGAGAGAGGAGATCCTATGGCTACCAAAATAATGGGAGAGAGGGGAGTGGAGTGCAGCAACCCTAGCCACTCCCACACGTCTCTCTAAAAGAGGGAAGTGGGGGGACTAGGTCATTGCACTCCCTAAAATCAAGGGATTTGATTCCCTTGATATTTTAGAATATATCAACATTTTCTTCTCCTTTTGGGTCTCTTATAAATAATGTTGAAGGAGCCGTGCAAAAGGTGTTTTGGTTTATGATAGCTTAGTTATGTCTTCACTAGACCTAGCAATTCAATTGTTCACATCTATAGTGTGAGGAGAGAGAACCATGCATGCCCGTACACCATACTATTTTCATGTCTCTGTCTCCATCAGACTTGCCAGTTTCAGTTCTATACATCTCCACATCTGAAGACGAAGAGAACCATGCTTATCCAGTATACCACAATAAAGGGTATTTTAGTAATTTTATAAGTATTTATTTATTACATATTTGTTATAATACCACAGTAGAGTTCTTTTATCCAGGCCTTGACAACATGTCTAATTCATGAGAAGACAGTGATTCTAGCAAAAATAGAGAGAAAAAAAGATACAATTGTTCAGATCGGATGGCCATAAACACATTCACTATATATATACTAGCAAATGAACCCATGTAAACACGTGTGAATGAATACTAAAAGTAATGAAAATAAAACTAATAAAAACAAAAAAAAAAAAGAAATGAAGGAATTAGTGTAGAACTATGATTATAAGAGAGAGACATGAGTGGGTGAGGAAAAATAAGGCTTTAGTGTCCAGTTATGGTTAGAAAAGGGAAAGGTGATTGTTGTTTATTCAATTTAGGAGATAGTTGTGGTGAGAGAAAATAGGGATAGAAGTAATGTAAATGAGAAGTATAAAACATTTTAGAAACATATAGAATTAAGAAAAAGAAAAATTATCCAGAAAATGAGAAAGAAGAAAGTAAAAGATAAACCATAGGGATTCCATATGCACTCTTTTAAGAAAATTACAAACCAAATAAAAATGAGAGCAAAAAATCCTGTGCAACAAGCTTGAATAACATTAAAAACAAACCGCCTTCAAAAAACAATAACTGGTTAAAAATGGGCCCACATTTAAGTATAAAAGGAAACACATGTATTAAAACTCCCACCTAATGTTAAATTTTCAAATTTTTAGTATAGATGTCGCTCTTTTATGGCAGTTTCCGTTTAATGTTATTTAAGCTTGTTGCAAGGATTTGTTCTCAATAAAAATAGTCGAAGAT